>JAADVF010000045.1:0-79311 GCA_023334555.1 Elongisporangium undulatum
ACACAGACGACTTGATCACACACAAGCAGCATGAATACTACGCGGCTGCAAGCGAGCTGCACACGTTGCGCGATCTCGTGACGTCACTTGGAGTGACTGTCGGCCGACGACCGGACATACGCGATGCCTTACAGCGCGTCTTCGACTCCAATCAGACACGCACGGATACAGCAGTCGATGGTGTGTTTGATAGCGACGTCATTGGCGTGTTCACGTCCGGTCCAAAGCCTCTACAGGTCTCTGTGGAACGTGCTGTTGTGGAGATCGGCAGTCGCCACTTCGACGTCCATGAAGAGGAGTTTGAGCTATGAAAGGGGAAATCACCCAGTCCTATCATTGGGTTAAATAAAAACCCATTGATCCTAAAACCCTTATCTGTCTATAACTCTGATGATGACGCAAACGCAAGTGTACCACTAGGTGTACCAGTTCTTGCATTTTGGGAGGATTCCGGTGGAGACCAGTGAAGGACGTGATGCTGATGATGCAGAGTCTCCGCCGATCCCTACAGCGCGTGGCCGCCGTGCGCCCGTCCACCTCTCCGGTCTTCGCTGTCGCTGGTATTTCCACTGAAGCCACGGCCACGGAGGCGGAGCTGGCGATGCACAGCGCTCTGCAGAAGGCGCTTGAGGCTGTCCACGTCAAGGTTTCGGACGTCTCGGGCGGCTGCGGCTCCATGTTCGACATCGAAGTCGCGTCGGCGCAGTTCGCCGGTCAGAGCCGCGTCAAGCAGCACCGCATGGTGAACGAGGTAAACAGCAAGCGGCTATCTTGTGTTCATAGGAGTGTGGCTGACGCGCTTGCTTGCGACTGAATATAGATCCTGAAGGAGGAGATCAAGGGCATGCACGGTCTGACGATCCGCACCATGACGCCGGAGCAATTCGCCAGCAAGTAGAAGGAAGACCGGTGTTCAAATACGGTCGTGTCATTGATAGACGACCGAATGGCGTAGAGGCGATAGTGTCTACTAAAGCACGTAGAGACTAATGCGCCTCATTATCTGGGGCATATACAATTAAAGGCTGCTAGTCACCACGGAGCTGTCTATTGGTGGGACGCGTATTTGTCGATGCCTTGCTGGTTGATGATGCAGATGTGGTCCAGGTCTCGGAAGATCTCGTTGTAGTCCAGGCAGTAGCCGACCACGAACTTGTCCGGGATGGAGAAGCCGACGTAATCGGCCTGGAAGCCGCAGCTCTCCGGGTTGCGCTTCTCCAGCAAACTGGCCACACGCACTGAAGCGGGCTCGTACTGCTGCAGCAGCGGCACCAGCTTGGACATGGTTCGGCCCGTGTCGATGATGTCTTCCACCAGCAGCAGCTCCTTGCCCTTGAACTTGGACAGGTCGGCGCCCGAGATCTGCACGTTGCCCGTGCTCTTGGTGCCGTCGTAGCTCTTGACCTTGATGAAATCGAAGGTGAAGGGCACGTAGTCGCACTTGTTGTACTTGTGGAACAGGCGCAGCTTCTCCACGAGGTCGTGGAAGAACGCGCTGCCGCCCTTGAGCACGCAGAGCAGGTGGATGGTCTTGCCCTCGTAGTCGTAGCGGATGTCCTGCGCGATCTTCTCCACGCGGTCCTGGATCAGGCCCGTGGGGATCAGCACCGACTCGAGCGATTCCTGGTAGTGGTGCGGCACAAGGAAGTGCGACTTGTCGTACGTCGTGTGGTCATCCAGCACGATGCCGCGGCGGGGGTCGGTGGGCGTCTATAGAAACAGACAAGGCAGCGGGGATGAGTGAGCGTGAGGCCCATGGGCAGCAGCCCTGTAAGGGCCATGCCGAGACAGAGAGGCTTCAACATCGCACCGCCATTATGATGGGCCTGATGGAGAATGAATGACACAGGACCAAACAAACGCCACACCCTGTCAAAGCGAATAGCTAGGAATCAGCTTTCCTGGGACCGGTTACGTGAACCGTTGTTGAACCGTAGCGTTTCAAGGGTTGGGGCAACAAGTGCGCCATTCGTTTGCATGGCTACAAAATCACGAGGCGCCACAGGAGAATGGCAGCAGGTGGATCCCCAACGTGGCGGGTTGGGATGAAGTGTTTTGAATGCAGCGAGCCCCTCACATGTCCATTGTGATAAAAGCTGCTACTGCACCGTATGGACTTCATAGGTGCGAAATACATTTTCAACTCGTGGAGGTTGAGACAAAAACAGAGTTTGGCAGCTGCACTGCAAACGCTGCTGGTGGTGTTTACAAGCATCCAGCAGAATAAGATCGCACACTGCGCGTTTGTATGCATCTGCGCGGGAAGGTCCAGCATTGCTCGTACCATGTGGCTACAAAGATCGCGCTGGATCTTCAACCTTCACTTAACAGCATCCCTGGGAACCGGTTGCAGTTGCACCCAGCGACCTCAGTTGGCCACCGTCTTTCACTCGCAACGGCAACCAGGAACAAGCAGGAAGGGCCACATGAAGGAGCTCTTTGGTTCTCACGCGACCTCTCGAGCAGTCTCCAAGCCCCACGACCTCAGTAGCAGCGAAGACGAGGAAGCCGCAGAGAGTAGTGACAGCCAAGACGAGATCGAGAGCAATTCGGACGCTCACGTGCGACGCAGACAGCGCATTCACTTTGACGTCACGGATCTGCAGCGGCTGTATCACCTGCCTCTCAAGACAGTACGTGGCTGGGCTGGAGGAAGAGGAACATAGCAGCTCCTCGTCTAATCCGACGAGACTCCACAGGCGGCCGAGAAGCTTTGTATCTGCGAGGCCGCGCTAAAACGTATTTGTAGGCGCAACCGCATCAAGAAGTGGCCGTATCGCCAGTTGTCTTCTGTGCTGCGGCGCATTGCGGATCTTGAGCAAAGCGCCACGAATAAAAGCGATACGTACTTGCTTCCGCATGAGATCGAGCAAAGCAGACGCACTGGTGTTCACGTGAGCGAGAAGTCCTGGAGAAAGGCCCAGCGAAAGAAACTCGAGGAAGAACGTAAACGCATCATAGCGTGTGCGCACGACACCAAGCGCTCGCGTAAGAAGGGCAGCCAGAAGAGTCTCTCTAACGCCAGCAAGCAGCGACGACGTCAGCTGGACCCGATCACACGGCCACGCGCCACACAGCAACATCGTTCGCCTCTCCGATTCGTTGTGGTAACCAACCACTTCCAGTGCTCGTCCGACGACGGACTCTTGCGCTTTCTGGCCGAGATCTGCGTCCAAGACGCCAATCGCCACGCCTGAAAGTCCCAGAAGAACAAGTAGGAATCCATCGTGACTCGAACTATTTGAATAACCACGAATGCAATGCGTGAGATCTCCATGTTACTCTGCTGACGCCAGATGAGCTGAGTATTTGGACCCTGTAGCTGATAAGCGGAGAAGGAACGAGAGCTAGAACAAGAATGCAATGGGCGACTACGTGCATTGTAGCTTATTACGAGAGAGCAGGATGCAGATGCTTGAGACTTGCACAACAAGAATGGACATCTAACAAGCGTTCTGCTGCATACACTCGAACGGCAGCTGAGCGAATCTCCTCGCAGCCTCGGACATGGGCAGCTGCGCGTGGCACTTGGTCTTGCAATTAAGATACAGGTACGAGACTGAGTCCAAAGCCCATTCGGCCTTGAGTCGCAGCGCACGCTGACGGATCTCGCGACTCTTCCGTGATTTCATGGCTCGGAAAGGCCATTTGATGCCCAGGCGCTTGCAGCAGCGCTTGAGCGTGATCACCGACACGCCGAGGATCTTGGCCGCCGTCTTCTGTGGGATCTGAAAGTACTGAGCCAGTTCTTGCACCTGGAAGTCGTAGATCACGCGGCTCTTGCGCGGCTTCTTGGCCTTGGACAGAGATGGCGGCTGCAGCGGTGGCAGCAGAGCGCGCATGTTCAGCAACTGTACCACCACTCTCTTCTTGTCTCTAGGCGTCGTGCTCTTGACGGACGTATCCATTATAAGTAGAGACTTGTGACGTGAAGGACGTTGAGAGAAAATTCGCAAGTGACTCTTTGGCCATGGACCAGAACGCCTCTGGTCAGGACAAAGTCCCTTTGGCAGAGGCCAGGTCGCCATTAGACCGCGACCAGATGGAGGCAGCAAGCGCATGCAGAGGAAAGCAACCAACGCAGCGCCTTACTCAAGGGCGGACATGCGCATTTGCGCCATGGGTCTTGGGAAACAGAAGGCGTATCCTTTAGAGTGAAGAGAGCCGGAGTGTCAATGGCGACCTTCCAAGATCCATCCAGCAAAAAAAGGCAACTCGAGAGTGATGGTCCTTTGTCCAGTAAACCATCCTGAAATAAGGTCAGAATCAGCTAAGGAATTGTAGAATGTCAGAGGGAATCCAGAGATTCCAAAAGAAAGGAGATGCGCTGGGCAAGCAGCCAACTTCATCAAGCAACGCGATAACGGAGACCAGAGTGTGGTCGGTCTCTGATGACGCCAGTCGGGGGAGGGAGCAAGGTCCCTCCTCCCTATAATTAGGACCAGTCGGTGTTCTCAGTTTATAAAATATTACTAGTCGCTGGACCGCTTATCGTCCCTCCGATGTCGCCCAGCTCCCACCTATAGGTGACTTTTCCTCCTCCGCATAGCAAGGTCCGCCTAATATTTCGCTCCACAGAGAGACAGAGCTCCAGATGAGACAGCACCGAGAAGGAGGGATGACTGACCACTTCAATTCCCTCCTGAACCCATCGGCCGTTGTCGATCTGGTGTCGACAGTGGGCTTTTGCACTTTCCCTTCTGCCGGTCGTACTGTAGAAATGATTGCACATCAAAAATGAGCTTATCAACGAGTGTTCTTGTATTCTTTTATTCTCTACGGACGGTTACGCGACGTTCTTTTATTGGTACATGCAAAGGATCGGGCTCATGCGGCCAGCATCATGAGCTCGTTCGAAGCCATGCACTCGTAGGGCAGCCGCGCAAAGTCTCTAGCGGCGGTGGTGAGCTGCTCCTGCTTGTAGTGGCACTGGTGGGACTGGCTCTGGCTCTGGCTGAAGAGCGACACGTCGCTCTCGCTCTCGTCATCGCTGCAGTCCTCCAGTCCCAGCAGCGACTGGTGCAGCAGCTTGGCCGAGTAGGGCGACTCGTAGCTCTGGCTGCCGCCCCAGACCTTGAACTTCATGGCGCGGTACGGCCAGCGGATGTTGTTGCGCTTGCAGCAGCGCTTGAGCGTGATCACGGCCACGCCCATTTCCTTGGCGGCGCGCTTCTGTGACATGTGGAAGAACGGCGCCATGTCCTGGACCGAGAATTTGTACTGCACGCGGCTCTTGCGGCTCGCGGACGAAGAGGAGCTCTTCGTGCGGTTCATGCGCGTCTTCTTGATGGGGCTGATGCTGCTCACGCTCATGGTAATAGCGGCGCTCTTGGGCGGAGGAGGAGATCGATGTACTCGAGAGACGACAAGTTGTCAAGTGGCAATGGCGCACGAGAGAGGAACCCTTGCTGGGCAATCAGTCCCTCAATGCCGAGAGAACGGAAGCGAGGGAGAGGGGACAGAGGAGAGGAGATGGGCGGATGACACGAGATCCTGCGGCTGTGGGACCTCTTGGCGTTGGAACCTCGTTCGCTGGAGTCATCCGTACGGTACCCAAGTCGTACGTACGGATGCGCGAGTGGCTGCCGTGGCTTCCCTTTGATGGCGCAGACCCGCGCGCGTGTGTGTGGATACGAAGTCTCTGGGCGGTGGATGGCTCCAGATCTCCTGCTCTCTCTCCGGTCCTGAGACATCATGCGAGAGAACGCCGCCGGAAGCTGCTTGGCGGCTTACGAGCCCGGGCGTTCACAATCGGCCGGTAGAAGAAGCTACACTAACACAGTGGGATGGACAGCTGCTGCTGTCGTTACTCGTGTTGACTGCTTCCATTCGCAATGCAGAGCGACGGAACGGAGCCGTTGTTCGACGGCGTCAGGATCACCTGGCATTATTAATGCGCTGGCGTGAGCGCTGACTCGTGCGGACCTGAAACTGGCAACATAGCAACCGGATCTCGCGCTCTCGGTCCCTTGGATTCGCTGAGCTCATTCGTGATGGCGACATCTTGCTGCTAATGGATGAGCCGCTGCGACGCTCTGAGGTCCACGCCCACTGGATTCCTGTACAGTAGAGTTCACTGACAGACCACCAGTGACGATCTCTCTGTCGCCATGCCGGACTCTGCTGCTTCGCATTCGGCTCATCCGAGGCCTTGGAATGGAAGAATAGCGCCGCCTTCCATGTTGAAGTTTTTGCATGTTTGGGTAAATTGACAAAAATGGCACTTCAAGAGAAGCCGAATTTGCTATTGTGCATCTTCAATGTACCCATCTTCAAGTCTCTTGAGGAGCCCGTGGGCCTGGGCAATCAGGTCGAGAGAGCAGACGCGAGAGAACAGAAAGGGAGTGCGGGAGATGGACGCAGCATGGCAAAGCGAGCCACGGGATCGTTCGCTGCGATGGGCTCAGCACGCGAGTCGTTGCATCGTGGGCTGGAAAGGCCGACCTTCGATGGCGCAGGCGCTCATGTGGGATGGTGTGCGGGGCTTCACACGCTGCTTGGGGTTAATTTATTTACAAAACCCCGCTGCGTAGCCACAGTGGCACAGTGGGATGATTACACAGCAACCCCACCGGTTGGGCGATCTGCTCGTCTGCAGTACCGCCTGCACTCACCAATGCTGGCTGTTTGCGGCAGGATCGACCGCGTGTGCTAAGGTATGCTGTTACCATATGGCTCCTGCAAGCATCTCTGGCGTGGATCGGGAACCGAATGCGCAGCAACCGGATCTCGCTCTTTTCGTCCCTCAGATGTGGCCAATGATGGCGTGGGCCTCCAGGCTGGGACACTTGCCAAGAGCCTGAGCCGCATCCATGGCCATGCTTGACTTCACGGCTTTGAATTTTGCTAAGCAAACTGTCTCGTTGACGCCGGATCCATGGGCAAAATAGCACATCTATACTTCAATGGCATCGCATTTTGCTATGAGGCCTCTCAATCGGTGGGCCATCTCAAGTGCAAAGCCAAAGAGCGAGCCTACAGCGTGCACATGCCCTGCAACGTCTTGGTTGCTGATAGGCACTGTGAATAAAGATGGGTGAAATCTTGCGGCTGTCGACTGTGGTCCCTTGAATTCGCTGGGCCATTTCTCCTCTACCGGATGAGACTTTTCAGACCGAGACGTCTGAGCCACAGACTGGTTTCCTGTACAGTAGAGCTTACACATAGATCGCCACTGATGATCTCTCTTTATCGATATACCAGAGTCTGCTGGTTCAGAGACCGGTAGAGGCACCTTCCATTTAGCCCAAATGGGTAAAATGATAAAACGACACTTCAAGCGATGTTGGATTTGCTATTGTGCTCTTCAATGTACCCATCTTCAAGTCTCTTCTGGGGCCGTGGGCAATCAGGACGACAGTGGGATGCTTGCACGACAACAACACCGCTTGGGCTGTCTACTACTCCAATTCGTGCACTCGCTAACGCCTGCTTGTGGACGTGCACTGTGCATTGGCATGGGGGCAGCACCTCTGGATCGGGAACCGAATACGCAGCAATCGGATATCCCTTTTTCGTCCCTCGGCATTGAATGCGTGGACTGACGGCCTGGAACATTGACGAAGAGCCTGAGCCGCATACGTTTTTATATGCTGATCATCGCCATGCCTGGCTTCTTGCCAAATAAATTGTCTCTGAATGGGTATTATACTAGCTCTATGCTTCAAGATTGCCGCATTTTGCTATCAGACCCCGAGCTAAAACCTCGAGTTCTCATCCGATTGAAACCCGAAGCAGATCCTCTGCTACTGTTGTGTCCCGATCCAGCCAACTACCAGGCTTCCATGGCAACTACGCTCTGCCTGCAAGACCGTCTGGGCAACGTGGAGGTGGCACGGCTCCAGCGAACGGAACCCAGATGGTCCATCTACCTGCAGGTGTGGACTCGGCGCCACCGTTTGCACTGCGTCGGTTCATCCTTGAGCGCTTTCCTGTTGTAGTGGACAAAACGGAAGGAACAAGCATGGATGTGCTGAACCTACCAAACATGGAGGTTCTGAGCCACATCAACGTCGCTCTGATGAACTCGGTCCAGTTCAATCGAGTTCACCCCGTTATGGCCGCGAGACTCGGTATAATTGCTGGGCCTCCGCTAGTGCGCACATTCGCCCTCAACCGAATGAATGGGTCTCTCCTCTCGAGTAGCCGCACCTCACGGTCGGGTAAAGCTCTCGAACAGCGCAACCCACGCATAACGAAGGCAATATAATTCTCTTTGTTAGCATGGACAGTGCTTCTTGTGCATTTGGGACTCCGACGGCTCTACTTGCTCCCATCCACAGCGTTTGAAGTTCTCGACGCACGCTTGGGGGCGGGTGTTATCAGCTCGCAGGTTCTCCGTGGGCAGGAACTCCGGGTAAGTCTGGTAGTACGAGAGAGTGAGGGGCGATGCGTGGAACAACCAGGAGAGACGTCTGGAGATCCAAAGACTGCTCGTTTCCCACCTGGCACTGTAGTAGCTTGATCTGCGAGCGAGATCATGGCAGGCTCATAAACCCTTGTTGAAGCTGCACCAATAGCGACTTCAACGACAGCCCCTCTCTTCTATTGACTCTGTCTCTATGCAAAAATCTCATGGCTCCTGCTTGATCTGTGATCGCTGCTGCGTGAGGCGCAGCAAGATGTCCTCCTGCGAGAGGTCCACGTCCCACTGCTCGTTCACCATGAAGCGGAACTCGACCTTGTGCGTCACTGGCTTGTACGGGTTCTCCGTCATGGCCCAGGGCGTGCGTCGGATGTGCCACATGCTCTGCAGCGCCGTGTCCACCAGATCGATGAGCTCCAATCGCAGCTCTTCGGGCGCGCTTTCCAGCGCGATGCGGATGAGCTCGAGATCCGCAAAGTGCCATCGGATGCAGTGGAAGATCGTCACGATCTCCTCATGGGTGTACTTGTGGGGCTGGAACTCAGTTTCGGAGTCGGCGGTAGTTGATGGTTTGGTACAGCCAAAGAGCAGCTGGGTGATGACCTTGAGCAGACCGGTCTCGTCGTCTGGCATGCGCAATCGATCGCTGCGGAGCATCATGACGAGCGTGTCAAATGGAAGCCGCTGGATCTTGTGCACAACCGCGTCGACGGCTTTTTCCTTGGCAAAGTTGCGCGAGCTGTGGCCCGCCGTATAGAACAGCGTGGTCAGCAGCATGTAGTGGTAAACCTCGCACAGCAGGTGCCCCCAGCAGAAGAGCTCGCCCGAGACATGCACTGCGCTCAATCGAGCGTCCGGCGGTGGTCGAGGCGGCGCGTATTCCGCCGGCGAACTCTCGGATCGAGACGGGAACCATTTGCCGTAGAGACGCAGCGAATGCGTGTAGCGGATCACAAGCTCCTGCTCGTACGGCGCGTGCAGCGTTCGCATGCCAATGTACGAGTGTTCGAATGCGAAATGCAGCCGTCCTCGCAGCACGAGCGTCGTCTCCTTGCGTTCGTAGGGGGCCACTTTGGTTGGATCGCTCGGGTCCATTTTCACGACGCGCCATCGCACGCGCTGCAGCGAATCTGGCTCATAGAGCACCTGGAACTCCATGTCTTCGGCTTCGAACAGCGTCGTGGGCACATACGGAGCCACGTCCGTTTGGGGCAGCTTGAAGAACGGGTCCCAAGATGCGTAGCGGTTGTGCAGATCCACGAGCGACAGAGACCGATCGCCAGCGCCAAACGGGCGGTCGAACGCTCGAGCCAGCCACCGCTCCAACCCCATGAGCACCTTGCGGCGGATGCCGACGTGATGGATCAAGTTCACGACTCCCCGCACGATCCGAGTGACGAGCGCCTGGTCATCGAGCCACGCGATCCGTTCCAGCGGCACGCGCTTCAGGATCTCGTCGTTCTGGTCCCGCGGCAGCCGCGTGAGGAAGTAGATGGCCTGATCCATGAACCCTTCGCTGATGCGCTGGTTGCGCAGATGCTCGCACGCGAACACAATGTCCATCCAGTTGTCCAGCGTGATGTGAGTCACCAGCCGATCCAAGCAGGCGATGTGGAGCGTGCTGTCGGTCATTTCCAGCCACGTACAGAGCTGCAGCACTCGTTCAGCACTCTCCTCTCGGACGAACCGGATCTGGTCAGTGAACAGGAACTCCAGCACGGTCGCCACTGCTTCGGCTGTGGGCTTGGCATTGCGCTCGATCGAGCTCAACTCCACGTGCAGGACGTCGATAGCGTCCAGTGCTTCTTGCGGCTGTGGCTGCTTTGGGTCTTGATACTGCTGCACCTGTGGTTGATTGGCTTCCACAGGTCCGAGGATGGGCGACAGATCTTCGCTAAATTCGATGCTGCGCCGTCGCTTCTGTTCGTGGCGCCGAAGCGCCGCGGCCTCTGCTGCCGGTGGGGATGCGCTCATGACGCGGCCGTCTTCCGTCATGGTAGACAGAGCTGTGGACTGCACGATGACTGGTAGTTGGTCAGCCGTGTGGTTGAGACAGTGAGCAAATGAGAGCGGTCCACGTCCGACCACCACGGCCTCGTCTTCTGTCGGGATGGCGAGGGGGCAAGCACCGCTGTTGACGCCACGAGACGCCGCCGCTTCAGGCAGCGCCTTGAGTCTGAGCTGGAATCTCTGCCTCGCACTCTTGGCGCTAGTGAGTGCAGTTGTGCTCGCGTCTGTGCTGGCCTTGCGCCGCATGGTGTCCGACTGGCGCCGCAGGTCCGAGAGCTTGACGAAGAGCGCTGGACACGCGTGGAGCAGCTCCAGCGATCGCAGCGCAAAGGCGCAGCCGTCCACGTGCAGCACGACGTCCGCAGATCTGCGACCGGTCCCTCTGGTGCGCTCTTGCATCATGGATCTGGCCACGGAGCAGTCCATCTGCAGCCGCCTCAGCTGCTGCTGCTGGCGCGCATCGTCCGGCGCCCACATGGAGAATGTGCGAATGAATGCAGGCTTGAGGGGAAAAACACCAAAATGGGATAAACTTCAGCGCAGGGTGATGGAAAATTTTACGTAAACCACACTTTGGATTAGTGGGTATATGGGTGGAACGTGGAGTAAAAACCGTATTTAGTCGAGCATAGTAGTGGATTTTTCATTTAATTCAGTCGAGTGAGTTGCTTTTTTCTGATATCGGGTGTGAATGAAGGTCGACGCCTTAAGTGTCGAGAAGCAACGCAGCCATCGTTCACGTCGGTTCATTCAGGGCCAACCGTCGCTTGGCTACTGCAGTGTCCCGTGGTACAGGTCGTAGTAGATCTGCAGAATACGCGTGCAGGAGGACGAGACGATGTTGGCGCACGAGCGAGCGCAGGCGTTGCGCACCGCCGGGTACGGCTTCTCGGCGTCGTACACTGCGCAGGCGGCCTCGCAGTTGACGCCCGAGGGGCATTGCTGCGTGGAGCTGCTGGAGATGGCGGCCACATCGGCCAGCGTCAACTGTTCGCACGTGAGCTTGGTGGTCGTGATGGAGCCGTAGGAGCAGCCGTTCATGCAGGCCGAGTTGAACGGCTCGCTACAGTTCCAAGTCGATGCAAGAGTCTGTGAGATAACTGAGTCAAAGCCAGAAACAGAAGCAAGTGGAATGCGTTACCGAGCGCAGAGCTTGCGGCATGTCTCTTCGTGCCATCGCGTCTGGACGCCGCGCACTCGGCAGCGCGAGCGCAGTAGCTCGATGTTAGTCGCGGTTGCGGATGGCGCTGAGGGCGTCATGCTCGTGGTAGCATTGCTGGTCGCGTCCGATGGTCTGAGCTTTGCGAGCAAGCGGCTGGACAATGAGACGAATTCAATCTCGCGGAGAGCGTTCCAGGACGTGAATGCAGCGCTGGAGACCACGAGAGCGAAGACCAGCACGCCGACAGAGCGCATGAGCGCCTTGGACTTGCGACCGGGCTCCATGCGTTGCCAGTATGCGTCGGCTTCATCTTCCCATATGCTCGAGGAGCGGCCGCGCGCAGGCTCGCTAGTGCCGACATTGCGTCTCGTGAGCGTCATTGTGGCTATTGGTGTGCCCTAGAAAGACAGTAAAGCGTCAGAATGAGTCGATAGAGACGACGTCTTGCCTCGAGTGGCTCTACCTGCTTGGCTTGTACTCTTTCTTCTAGTGACTAAAGCGACCTTGCAGGCAGAAGGGAAAGGAGGCTATTAATAGCCCAAGCGATATACACTCTGGGGCTATTTTTAGACAGATCTTATGATGGATGTACCCATCTCTTCAACATGGCGACAGACACAAAAGTCCAACATGCATGTTTCTCTCTCTCTCTCTCTCCACACAATCAATCCCACTTAGAACTCCTGACTCTGACTGAAGATGCGGCCGCGCTCGATCGTTTCCTTCTTGCCGGTCGTAGCGAAGCTTTCTTCCTCCTCTTCCTCGTGCTTGATCATCGTGGGTTCCCGACGGCGTGCGAGAGGCGGCTTGGCCGGGGTCGTGGGCTCATTGAACGTCAGGCCCTCGGCCGCGACCGCACTGCTGGCGCGACCGACGGGCGTGCCCAAAGGCTCGGCCGAGTCACGCTCAGCCTCTTCATCTTCTTCCTCAACGGCCATTCCTTCGCGGAACTTGAGCAGACTGCGCTCAACGAACGGAGACGTCGTTCGGTACTGATCGGCGACCCAGATGCGCAAGGTCTCGAGGAAGCGGCCGTCGCCCTCACTGAGCGAGCCGCGCACGACGCTGCGCACTTCAGCAGCGTTATCGTCTTCGAGCTCCCACTCGGTCTTGACCTCAATGTCGGTTCGGTCGCTGCAGACGGTCATGAGCAGCGGCACAAACTTCTTGCGCACGTCGCGCCGGATGCTCGGGATCTCCAGAGCGCGGGCCTGCAGGTCTCGCGACGACTTGCCGTTGATGATGTCGGCCAGCCAGTTGAGACAGAAGCTGAACTTGCGCAGGTTGGAGCGGCAGATCTCGAAACGCATAAGCTCCAGCAGATCCACTTCCTCCGCCAGCGACGGGCAACGCGTGAGCACGATCTCCTGCACGCGGTAGAACAGCTCGTCCGAGTTCTCCATGCCGTGACCTCCCAGGGAGTAGCACGTCTCACAGAGATCGATGCCCACGCAGGTCGTGCACGAGTAGCGCTGGCCCACGATAGGCGACATCTTGCAGAACTGGCAGCTCGTGCCTTCGTGCGAGTGCTTGGTGTTGACGAACTTAGCGCGCAGCTTGGTGACTGCGACCATAGTGCCCATGATCTTGGCCGTGCTCAGCGCGCCCGTGACGCTCATGCCACGCCAGCGCCGACTGGAGGCAGTGGCGGCGTCCTCAACCACAGGGGCTGCTCCAGCCGCAGCAGCTTCGGCTTCCGCATCCTCCGCCGAGTTGCGGAACGGAGATGCCGGGTGCGTGTGGTCCACATCTCCATGCTCGGCACCGGGCGCCTTGACCTCGGCTTCAGGCTTGGACACATAAATGGCCTTGTTCTGCGTGCTCAACGCACGAGCGGTGTGCAGCACAAGCTTGGCGACATCGTCAGCTGACGGGCCCAGGAACGCATGGCCGTTGCCGAAGCGCTTCTCGCCAGGCTGCAGGCCACCCGTGCAGGAGAGCGGTCGCGGGTGCAGCGTTAGGCGCACGTCCGTGACCAGCGTGCGGCGCTGCATGGTCGCGTACTTGACTCGCAGATTGCGCTGCGCCTTGAGTAGCGGCACCAGGTACGTCTTGAATTCCTGCTGCATGTCCTTGTTCACGGCGCGGATGATGATCTGCGCTTCGCTGGCGATCTGGTGGTCCGGCTCTGGGTACACGGCGTCGAGCAAGATGCGGCTCACACCGTTCTTGGCCTCGTACGGCAGCTTCTCGATCAGCGTGTGCAGCCGCTCTTCCTCCAGCTCAATGGACGCCAGAGCGCGCACCTTGCGGTCGGTCTCCCAGTCGCGGAAGATCTGATCCGCAGTCGGATCGTCCGGAGGTAGCAGCGCACCAGCCGAGATAGGCGGTGGCGTGCCCGGCGGCGTATCAGGATCCGAGTCCTCGTCACTGTTGAGCTCCTCCTCTTCGCCTTCTGGCGACTTGGGCCGGAGCCGGTCGGTCGGGCCGAAGGTCTCGTCGTTCTCCTCCACGCGCTCCAGCGCGGCAGCCAGTGCAGCGGCCGACGAGCGACGGCGCATCTGCATCTGCTGCAGCTGGACCTCGAGATCGGCGATCTGGTCCTGCTTCTCGCGGAGCTTCTCCAGGTGCGAGTCCTGCTCCTGCTGCAGCGACTGCTCCAGGCTCGAGATGCGGTCCTTGTGCATGTTCACCTTGTCGTCCTTGAGCTGCAGCGACAACTCCTTGCGGTCCAGATCCTTGAGCAGCATGCTGTTTTCCGACTTGAGCGTCGCGATCTCGGCCGCGTAGCGCTCCTTGTCCATGGCGTGCTCCTTGCGCTCGCGTTCGAGAGTCTCGCGCAGTGCGTTCAGGTCCTCGCTCGAGCTCCCGGACGCTGCCACAGCCGCGCTCTCATTCGTAGCCGAGTTGGACAGCGCAGCGGACGCCTGGTCCTTGCGTCCGGCGAGCCGCGCGGCCGACTCCAAGCGCGACGCCCTCGCCTTCTTGTTCGAGGCCTCAAGCGCACTCACGAGACCACGCAGAGCGCTGGCCTCCTCCTCCTTGAACTTGATCTCCTGCTGCAGGAACGCGATCTGCTTGTGCGACGCGTCGAGCTTGGAGGTCTCGAGCGACAGCAACTCGTTTTCGTGGAAGATGTACTCGAACTTCTTCTTCCAGCGCGTGACGTCCTTCTTGAGCTGCAGGTAGTTGGCCTCGTAGACCTGCAGCTCGCGAACCTTGGAGGCCAGCTCCTCCTGCGTGGCCTTGAGCGTCTCCTGCGCCACCTGCCGCTGCGCGTACGTGGCCGAGTTGCTGCTGAAGCCGCCCCCCGCCAGCGAACCGCGGTCCTCGGCCCCCATGATGAGAAAGAAGATGGCTCAAGCTCCAGAGTGTGTCCACGCTGCGCACGGCTAGCGTCGCGCAATTCAATGAATTGGGATGGTCGGCACCAATTCACGACGAATCGCGCATGCGGCAAGGTGAGGAAAAGCAGATGGTGGGAAACATGTGGCGCGAAAGAAAATGGGTGTGCTTTTGAGACAAGCACGGTACCAGTCAGTAGGACCTGTCGACAAGCATAAATGCACAGATCCATCGTGTTCATGCTTGTAAGGAAGCTACGCAGTTATCAGGCATCGCTGATCTCGAGCCCGATGGGCACATGGTCGCTGCCGACGACGGACGTGCGGATGAAGGCCGCTTCCTGTTGAGCCAGTTGGAGTTAGAGTCGCTGTTGCCCCAGTGCGAACAAAAGCCAAATCCATTGGTACGCACCACGCTCGCCATCAGCGCCTGCGAGACGACAAAGTAGTCGATGCGCCAGCCCTTGTTCTTGGCGCGCATGTTGAAGCGGTACCCAAAGTACGTGTACTGCTGCTCCTCTGGGTGCAAGTGGCGGTACGTATCGACAAAGCCACTGTCCAGCATCGAGCCGAAGCTCTCTCGCTCAGCGTCCGTGAAGCCTGCACTTTTGTTGCGCTAGAAAGCAAACAGTGTGAGCTGCCAACCTTCGCCACCACCAGAATGGCTCTCCTACGTTGCTCTTGGGGTCGTGGATGTCCATGTCCTGGTGGGCGACGTTCAGATCGCCACACCAAACGACGGACTTGCCGCTCTCCTCTAGATCCTTGAGCATTTTCAGCATGGCCTTGTCCCACTGCTTAGTCCGGTAGTCCAGTCGATCGAGCTTCTGGCCTGCGTTCGGCACCTGTCACGACAGAATGAGCATGAGCCTATAGATCATGCGCCTCAGGGTCCTTCCCTCCCTCTACTCACGTAGGTGTGCACGAGCCAGAAGCGGTCGTACTCGAGCGCCAGGAACCGCCCTTCGTCGTCCGGCTTGTCGCCTTCCACGATAATGTCCTGCTTCACGTTCAGTGGCTTGACCTTGCTGAAGATGGCCGTGCCAGAATACCCTACAGACATGCCATCGCAGCATGAATTCTCCACTCTATACAGTCTGTGCTGTGATCAGTAGGCACCTTTCTTGCTTGCGCATGACCAGTACTGATGCTCGTAGTGGGGCAGACAGTTCTCCAGCTACAGCCAATACGCGTCAGCCACCAGCAAATCAGCTGCAGCAAGAGCCGCTCGCAGTACCTTCTGCAGGTCTTCAGCGCCAATCTTGGTCTCGCTGATGCAAAAGATGTCGGGGTCTTCCTGCGCAACGTACGCGCGCAGATGCACACCGTCCTCGCGCTTGAGCACCGCGCGCAGGCCGTTCACGTTCCAGGCCACGACCTTGGTGTTGCCGGCTTTCGCCTTCTCGGAGCTCACGCCCTCAAACGCTGCGTACTCTTTGATGCGCGTCTTCATCTCATCCGAGAGCGGAGTTGCAGCCATGGGCTGCAGCAATCCAGGCGCTGTCTTGGCCGGGCTCTTGGCTTTCTTGCTAAAGAGCGCTCCCCATGCCGCCTGCGAGTCGTCGGTCTTGCCGCTCTTGCCCTCCGCTGGCTCCGCACCCGCAACGGAAGCAGTCTCGGCCTTGGCCTTCTTGCTGGCAGGCTTCTTGGCGGTCTCCGTCTTGACCTTCTTGGTCACCTGCTTGACCGCCGCCTCCACCGCGCCCTGCAGCCGCTTGCTCTGCCTGGTCGGACTCATGCTTATCACTGGATGCTGCCTGATCCAGAAATCTTTCGTTTTTCTTTTATTCCCGCGGTGCAATCTGATAATAAAAGAAAAAAGAACGAAATCGGGCAAAGCCACGTGGGGCATTAGCGTATCATTGCGCGCACTGGAAGGGCAACCAAGGCGGCCATGTACTTCTGCAGCGGGCCTCCGCGCACGTACGCGCTGGGCCCCGAGGCCGAGCGCGAGCGCTTTGAGCACGTGGCGCTGGCGCTGCACCCGTGGGCTGCCGTCGTGGCCCGCGTGAGTTCCACGAGCGTCACGCTCTGGGCCGCGCACGCGCACACGCAGCAGCCGACCCAGCGGCCACGGCAGCTCGCGGTCTTTGCGCGCGGCGGGCAGTACGTCAATCGTCTGGGTAAGAAGAACGCGGAAGCGAAGGAGACTGAGTCCCAAGGCGCAGAAGAAGACGAGACGGCCAAGCTCTGGATCCAGGACTCGGTCAGCGGTCAGCTGCCCCAAGTGTGGACACTCTGGGTGTCACACGAGGTACTCGTCGTGGTCGAGAAGGGCTCGCAGGTCGTGGAGTTCTACCGCGTGGAAGGACTCGTGCCTGCGGCTGCTGGTCGATCTGGATCCTCAGCTGTAGACCCGCTGGCGCCCGCAGTGCCGGCATCGCCGACGTCGGCCGTGCCGATTGCCGGTCGATTCACCGAGGATTACCCACTGAATCAGGGTGATTCGCCGCGTGACAGAAAGGATGTCGCGTGCTCTATGAGCGGTATCTCCGGCAGCCCGTATGTCTTTGTGGGCATGACCAGCGGCCTCATTTGCGTCGTCGAAGTCCCGGAGCTCTCGCAGCCAAAGCCCAAGTCGTGGTTCGGCTCCGACGAGCCTGCTACGCCGTCCATCTGGAAGATCGACGTGCTTCCGCATCTGCAGCATGAAGACGAAGTCAAGCCAGTGGCGCCGTCTTGCTATGGCCTCACTTGCGCGTCGTTGGGATCACAATCGTCGGGCAAGCTGTATCTTGTGGCCTCGTTTGAAGGTGGCAAGTGCTTTATCATGTTGATCTCGCCGATCGTCAAGTGCATTGACCAGCTGCTCTCACTGGTCAACACTGAGCGCGACTCCTCGCCGACGTGCTTTGGTCGATGCACGTCTGCTTCGCTCGACTGCAGTGGAACGCGTCTTGCGCTTGGATGGTCGGACGGCGGGGTCTCTCTGTTCCTACTGTTTATGAAGCGACCGGCGAACTCTACTTTAACTCCAGCAGCTCCAGTGCCTCCAACGCTAGTGCTGGAGCCTATTCGAGAGTTGAGTCTGTCGCCGTGGGGCTATATGACGGGCGATATTGGAGCTGTCACCTCACTTGCTTGGTCGGTGGACTCACTCTGCGTCGCTGTTGGCTATGAGCTACGTGGGTTTTCTTTGTTTTCGACCGATGGGTGTCGACTGATGTCAAGCTTGCCACAACACCACCAGCCTCGCCCAGTCGGAGGCTCGATTGACGATCAAGTCACCAAAGAGATCTGTTCCTTTGGCGTGTTGGCACTCACGTGGACTACTGGCAGCTCGAGCTTGATGGTAGTTTCACGAGGAGAACTTGCTGAAGTTGTTGTGCCAGTTGATCCGGCAGAAGCCCTAAGTGAAGTTGAAGATCATGCCGATATCGGTCTCGTTGCGTCCGAATTATACGAGCAGATCGAAGTGGATTTGTTGAAAGAGCAAGATGGATTGTGCCTTTCGTTGTCTGGAGCTCCTAGTCGTTGCGGTGCTTGGGTACGAAGCGAGAACAGCTTCATCCACCGTGCGTCAAATGGTGGTGTTGGTCCAGCTGAAGCTTCCGGTATGATTCAAGGCGGCGACTTGCTGATTGGCATCAATGAAGGCATGAATGTCATCAACCTTCCGTTTGAGCAAATTATCGGAAAGATCAAAGAGTTGCCGAACAACACAGTTGTGAGGCTTGTGTTTCTTCGGCTGCAGTGGGAGCGCGTGTTTCCTCTAGCTGCGCTGGGGCTGACATCAACCAATTTCATGGAAACGCATGGAATACAGCTTTTGGGGGATGAAGACCTATGCATCCGCGAATATGCATTGCGTATGCAAGTGCTTCATGGGGATTGTGACTTGGAAGCACGCCCTTCCATGCTCGAGTTTGAGAAGCGAGCCAAATTTGACGGCTGGGAAGCATTGCAAGGAGTTTCTGCGGAAAGTGCTCGCCATCGATACATCAAACTTCTCTTCGCACTGTTTCCCATCTGGAACCCGCACCATTTCCTGCATGTATTGGTGGAGTATAGCGATGGAGTAGCCGGCCAAAAGCGATATCATGCTCGTGAACAAGCCGAACGCAACCGTCCCCAGAAGATCGTCAACGTGCGCAAGCGAAGCGTGGTGGCGTTTGCTGAGTTTGAATTTGCTAAAAGCGTCCCTCTCTCTGGTGGAAGTGCATCTCATCTGATTTTGCTCGAGCACTCTACTCTTCGACTGCTTGCTACTCCGTCCCTGGATGACCCAAGTGCATTGACGTCATGCGTGAGCTGGAAGGTGCCATCGGAGTTTGAGGCGCACTGTTGCCCACTCCGTTTGTTAGCGACTAGCCCAAACAACAATCATATTGCTGTTGCTGGTCAACGCGGTTTCTGTCTGCTGAACAAGATTACCGGCAAGTGGCGAATGTTTGGCAATGTGAACGAAGAACGGGATATGCGAGTCTATTCGCTTCTTTGGACTCAAGATGATATCGTTGTCGTGCAGTTTACAAGATTCAGCGAAAACCATGAAGTAGGCCATCTCCATGCCTATCCAAGAAACCACTTGGATGAGGAATCAATCCTCGCTCGCTTGACATTACTTCATGATGAAGAAGAAGTTGCAGATTCATTACCTCCGTCGCTGATCAAACCTTCAGAAGGAAATATCGGTGATCTAAATCCAGACTGCTTCTTGGTGATGGGGATGGACGAAGACGTAACGCACTTGTTTGGCGTCTCTCGAAGAGAACTGTGGTGCTTCTCAGTTAATACGTCTGGAAGTATCAAGCAAGGCGACTTGGATTTGCAGTTGGAGTTGAAGCGAAAGGTCAAATTGCCCATTAATATTGTGGAATCAATTGCAGCTGGAAATCGCGACTCCCAGGGAATCATTGACTTCACAGTACTGCCACGATTTTTGCACGTACAAGATGAACACTTAAAACATCAGCAGCAGCAAAAATATCAGGCGGAGCGAGAGCTTGAGCATCAAGAAAACGGAAGTGGTGGATGGTTGTCTGCCATAGTGAACATGCTTGCGGGAGGAGAAGTGCCAGATCAGTACCAACCGGAAGATGTGCTGCCGCGTTTTGCCTTTTTGGATAACGTCGGCGATGTTGTCGTGTGGGATCCTGAGATTCGATCCCAGCGAGTGTTATGCTCCAATGTGACAACTATGTCACGTCTGTTCGTGAGCCCTAGCGAATGCCCTGCATGGCCAACGTCGTGTCGCCTCATGTACGGACTCTACGGTCCAGAAGGCATGAAAGTGTGGCTTCCGCTGCTTGATGGTGTTTATTTGACGCACTCAAAGGCCTTTGAGGAGGACGACTTTCGTCTGGAAACGTTTTTGGCTTGTCATGACCCTCTTCGGGCTAAGACCTACGAAATTGAATTCGGCACGGCGCCACCTACTGCTGAGTTGTACGAGCATGTCCTTCGCGAATATGGAATCGTGCTGGAACATTTCCAGAGTGCTAATCTGGCTTCAAGGAAACAGTTGGACGAAGGAGTGACGAATCTACGTGGATGCATTACATCTGTTGATGACACTGCTGCCAAGGATCGAATGCTTCGCTTTGATTCCGATGTCAAGGTGCTCGGTATCGAGCAAAACTTTGGTCTGCTGGTTGGAATCTCTCAGGATGTGTATGTGCCCTCTGGCATGTTCCTCCCGTGCTACGATCTATTCTCACGCGTGCAACCTTTTTTCCACACTCTGATGTGCTTCTTGGTTCAGAATCATCAACTTGAGTGGGCGAGACAGGTTTTAGACTCTGTTCGCACGCACTATGCACTTTCGACCCCGACTCAAGAGCTGTTTCTGCACTCGATGCTTGAGGCCTGCTTCTCGAGTCAGTGCTCCGAGGCGACATTCCAAAGTGCCATCAATTTGTTGCAGCCAGCTTCACTGAGTGGACATGGAGGCCCAGAGAGCGAGAAGTCTCCATCTGCAGATGGCAGCAAACTCCCCGTGCGTGGCGATGTGGATGAGTACTGTGAAATTGTGGCGCATGTTGCTCGTAAAAGTGAGCCCTCTCGGTTAAAGCTCCTTTTCCCGCTGGCAGGTGATCCGTTGGAATTTCTTGCCATTTGCAGTCAGCGTTCGGAGTTGCGCACAGCCGCAAACTTCTTGTTGATTCTGGAAGAATCCACCTCACTCTCGCCTATGGACGGACTGCAAGACTCGACAACTGGACGCAGCAAAACTTTCCGAAGCGAGTGCGCGGCGAACTTGGTTGAGCAATGCATTGAGCAAGAAGAATGGAGTCTGGCGCAGCATGTTGTTCGCGTTGCCCGTGATTGGGAGCACCCGACCGCGGAAGTAAACGGACATTCACTCGTGAATAACGGATCTGACTCTCCCAGTGCTCGACGTATCGATGAGCAGTTGGGCCAAGTGATGTGGAAGGATCTCAACCGAGGGGAGTACGGTCGTGTGGTGCGCTGTTTGGACGACTTGCAAGCCCACCTGCCTCGAAACATTGTGCACGATCCCAGATACGTCGAAGATGAAGAAAATCATGGCCAGAAGCTGTTCGAGTACTTCATTCAAGGGCACCAGCGGAAAGAACTGAGGTGAGTAATTTGTTTTGCATAGTAAAGCTTGGTGGCTGGTCTAACATCCTGTTGTTGTAGCATGCTGCTCCAGGCCGTGACAGAAGCGCGATATGATGGCTGGGTGAAGCTCATCCGAGAAGTGATGGCGGAGTCCACGTAGAAGACTGGCGATTGAAGTAGTAGCTATCAATGGAGTTTGTATTGTTGTTTCGGTAAGATAGTAATTGACTAATCGCAGTCGAAACATAATGAAGTGAGTAGCATTTGAACGCACTTATTCAAGCAGGTGGAGACGCTTGCATCCATCAACGTCGATTGTCACAACTGACGCATGAGGCCATGACGATCAGACCTCCGCATTCTTAGTCGAAACAAGGCGTGTTTTAGCGTGAGCCCCCTTATTTTAGGACATGGTATCCGGTGCCGCTGAGTTGAGGTTGTCAGCTTGTAGGTACGTTCTGTTATTACAAATACCCTGTGTAAACAGATCGCTCATTTAAAAATATGTTTACACAATTCCTGATTAGAGAGACCCAGAATAAAATACTTAGGTGTAAACACATGCACCTATGCCACAAATGGGCTACATCAATTCCCAGAGGTTTTAAAATCATATGCCCGTGAGACGTATCCAGAGAGCAAGCAAAGCTCTTCATTCCCAAAGACGCTGCAGATCAAATCCCCCCCAATTCCCTAGTAAGCCCATGGAGCAGCTGGTCGTGGGCATCGTGGAGGCGCGCGACCTCATGGTGGGCGACATCAACGGCTTCAGCGACCCGTTCGTGCAGATCTCGCTGCTGGACGCCCGGGGCGACGTCATGCCGGCCGGCGGCGTGGACCAGACGTCCGTGGTCAAGAAGTCGCTGGCGCCCGTGTGGAAGGAGCGCTTTGTGCTCGGCTCCAGCGCCTTCGACCTGCGGCTGGCCACGACGCTGCGCTGCCTGATCTATGACTTCGACGGGCTCAAGAAGGACGACCTGCTGGGCGTCGTGGAGATCCCGCTGGACATGCTCACGGACGGCAAGACCCTGCTGGACGAGGCGGTGCGTATCAGCTCCATGCTCCCGTGCCTCTCCGCTCTCGGGCGCTGACGCTTGTGGCTCTCTGTGTGTATAGCGCGACGTGTGGTACAAGGTTAAGAAGGTGCCGGGCGAGATGACCAAGGAGCCCTCGGGCGAGCTGCGCGTGACGTTCGCGCTGCCCAAGGAGGTCGAGGCCGAGCTCACGGCCCCGCCGCCTGCGCCCACGGCGGCCACGGCCGGTGCGCCCAACCTGCTCTACGTCACGATCGAGTCCGGCCGCGGACTGCTGGCCATGGACCGCAACAACAGCAGCGACCCGTTCGTGAAGCTCTCGATCTCCAAGCAGAAGCACCAGACGGCCACGATCGAGAAGACGCTCAAGCCGCACTGGGACGAGAAGTTCGCGTTCCTGCTTGCGGACCCGATGCAGACGCTGGACGTGCTGGTGGAGGACGAGGACCGCACGATCAACGACTTCCTGGGCCGCGCGCAGGTCGTGCTGGCCGACGTGCTGCAGCCGCACGTGGAGCGCGAGCTCACGGTCAAGCTCCTGGACAAGAAGCTGCGCGAGGACAAGGACCGCGGCACGATCCAGCTGCGGCTGCGCTGGATCTACGAGCCGGACGCCGACGTCATGCTCGCGAGCCGCAAGCGGATCAGTGTGCGCACCAAGCACGCTAAGTCCGTGCTCCAGTCGGACGACGAGAGCGACGAGGACTTTGCGGACGACGACGTGATCGACGACGAGAGCGATGACGACGACGACCAGGCGACCGCCAACGACCTGAGCTTTTTGGTGGCCACGATCCACCGCGCCGAGGACCTGCCGCCGCTGGACACCGTGCTGTTCGAGACCGAGAAGGCCACGCGCAAGCACCACGGCGGCGGCATCGACGTGTATGTGGGCGCGGCGCTGGCCAACCGCCCGGAAGAGTTCGTGCGCACGCGCATCCACGCCAAAAAGGGCCGGCGCGATGAGCTGCGCTCGAACTTCCACGAGAACCTCATGCTGGTGCTGCCCAAGGACGAGCCGACCAGCGACGTGACGCTGAGCGTCATGGACTGGGACCCGCTCAACAACGACGACCTCGTGGCGCGCGTGGAGCTGCCCAACGTGCAGGCGCTGGCGGCCCAGTCCGGCGGCAAGCCGTTCTGGCTCAACCTGTACGGCGCGCCGGTCAAGGGCGTGAGCGACAAGAGCGTGGCCAACCACATGAACGAGCAGCAGAGCGCGGGTTCGACCTACCGCGGCCGCGTGCTGCTCACGCTCAAGGTCGTGGGCAAGTCCTCGGGTGCGTACGAGGCCAAGAACCAGAAGCGCATCGCGCGCAAGCTGCCGCGCGAGCTGTTCCCCGAGAGCAGCGTGTACCGCATGCGCGCGCACTTCGTCAGCGGCATCGGGCTGCCCAAGGGCAAGTTCTCGCTGGCGCTGAGCTGCGGGCTGCACGAGATCGCGTCCACGCGCAAGCCGGCCGTGAACGGCAGCATCGACTGGAATGAGACCGAGGGCAGCGACAAGATGCTGTTCCCGGCCGCGGCGGCGCAGATCCCGGACGTGTTCCTGTACCTGTACAAGGGCGAGGACGAGAAGCGCCGCGTGGTCTGCTTCAAGCGGTTCACTGCCGCGCAGCTGCTGGCCGCCACGGCCTCGGCCTCCGCGGGTGTGCAGTGGGTCACGCTGGCGGCCGACCGGTCCATGGACGTGGTCGACGCGGACGCCACGTTCGCGGGCAAGGTGCTCGTGCGGCTGGGCCTGTCCAGCGGCGGCTCTGAGTCCTGGGACCAGCGCGCCATGTTCGACCAGGTGAACCGCCGCATCCCGTACCAGGTGCGCGTGCGCGTGCTGGAGGCGCGCAAGCTCGTGACTGGCAAGGCCGAGAGCAAGGCCGAGGACCTGGCGGCCGGCGTGACGGTGCAGTGCTGGGACGAGCTGCGCATCAGCAAGGCCGAGACCAAGAAGAAGACGAGCAACCCGCTGTTCAGCGAGACCTTCTGCATCGACGTGAACCTGCCCAAGCGCGAGTTCGTGCCGCAGGTGCTGCTGCATGTGAAGAACCAGACGGGCAACCAGGAGTACATCGGCACGGCGGCCTTCGACGTGGCCGCGGACGGCGTGGTGTGCACGTCCCAGCAGATCAAGACGGGCGATGCGCAGTTGCCCGAGCCCAAGTGGCTGCCCATCGTGGCCGAGACGCTCGAGGGCGAGGTCGAGCGCGGCCAGATCCTGGCGTCTGTGCAGCTCATCCAGAAGCAGTTCCCGGACGAGACGTTCCCGGAGCCGGCCCCGCTCAACGTGCAGAGCACGCAGATCTAGTTAACTGTGAATGACGACTGTATTGCCATTACCATATTACTCTCAGACGTTCATGCGGTCCATCTCGGGGATGCGCGAGACGCTGCGGCAGAACAGGATCTGGGCCGCGACCTCGATGTCCAGCCGGGCCTTCTTCTCCTTCATGAGCTGCCCGTAGTTGGTGAACGCCTCGTAGAGCGGCAGCGACACGGCGCTGATGCATAAATACTTCTTGGCCAGCTTGGCCAGGAACGGGAACATGCGCTGGTAGCGGCTCCACCACTCGAGCGGGTCGTTCTCGCTCTCGTCCGTGGCCGGCAGGCTGGGCGAGTCCAGGTACTGCTGCACCTGGGACTGGAGCTTGGCCAGCTCTGTCGTGGGCTCGTCCAGCGGGAAGAACTCCGTGAGCAGCCCGCCCTGCGGCTTCTTGCCGCCGCCGCCCGGATGGCCCGAGAGCGCCACGCTGGCCGCAGCCACGGCGGCCGCCATGGCGGCCTTGTTGCTCTTCTTCTCGTGGTCGTCCTTGTCCTTGTCGCCGATGAGGTCGCCGTGCAGCAGCTGCAGCATCTCCACGATGCGGCTGCGGGTCTCGGCGTCCAGAAACGGCAGCGTCTTGAAGCGCGGGTCCAGCAGACACGACAGATACGGCGACGTGGGCGCCGAGCCGGACACACACAGCTGCATGTTGAGGCACGCGGCCATGGCGTTGCGCACGGTCGAGACGAGCGAGTTGCTGATCCAGAGCTCGGCGTCGTCCAGATGCTTCTTGATGCTGTGCAGCAGCGGGTAGATGATCGACAGCCCCGGGTATTCGAGCTGCGAGACGTGCACCACGCCCTCGATGGGCTCCAGCAGCCTGGCCAGCTCCTTGAGCGCCGTCCACTCCTCGGTCGAGAGCTCGCAGCACACGAACCGCAGCTGCATGGGCCGCCGGCTCGGGTTCGTGTCGCTCTCGAGCCCGTTCTTGTAGAGCAGCAGCATCTGCTCCAGCTCCACGATGCGGCAGATCATCTCGCTGGTCGAGTTCCACCGGTCCTCAAAGTCGCAGATGACCGAGAGCACGGGCGTGGGCGTCCCGGGCGTGCCTGCGGCGGAGCCGTTCTGGCCGCCGGCCTTGGGCGATTGGCCGCCGGTCGAGACCCCGCCGTTGCTGGCCTTGCTGCCGTCCGTGTCGTCGTCGCCCAGGCCCATGCTGGCGTCCGCGATCTTGCGCTGCAGCGACAGGAAGATCTGGTACTCGGACGGGTTCTGGATAAAGTACGACACGTAGTTGCGGCAGCGGCGGATGAGCGGCGCGCACTTGAGCAGGCCGGCCGTCACGGCCGTGTCCAGCACGTTCACAAAGCAGTTGACCACCAGCAGGCCCGGGTACTCCTCGTGGATGGCCTCCTCCTTGCCGTTCTTGATCATCGTGAGCGCCGCGACCTTGGCGGCCGGGATGTCCCACTTGTCCATGACATCCCGCAGCAGCGCGATGGTGTTCACGCTCTCGTCCAGCGGCAGCACGTAGACCTCGAGCACGCAGTCCCGGCGGCTGAAGCCGTTGGAGATCCAGTGGCCGCTCACCGTGAGCACGTTCTGGCCAAAGACCGACTTCCAGTTGTTCAGCGACAGACTCAAAACCTCGACGTCCGCGATGACCTCCTTGAGGATCTCGCGCTGCGAGTAGTACAGATTGGCCAGCGCCAGCTTGAGCGTCTCCTCGGACGGCAGCTTTGTGCTCGGGTAGTCCGTGCCGTAGAGCAGCACGTTGAGCTCCATGCCCATGCGCGACACGTCCAGCGGCTCGTACTGCGCGATGAGGTACTTGAGCAGCCGGTGGGTCAGCACCTTCTGGTTGGGCCCGTTGGACCGCCGGCTGTGGCGGAAGCCCAGACTCGTGGGGCCAGACAGCGACGTGTAGTCGAAGAACCGCTGGTCGCCCACGATGCCCGCGCCGGCCATGTCGATGCTGCCGTCGCCCAGCTCGAAGCCCTGCGGGAACTGCAGCGCCGTGGCCGGGGACGAGCTGGCGTGGGTCTGCAGCGTCACGAAGCCCGAGGGGTCAAAGTCCGTGGCGCTCTGCACGCTGCTGGTGGCTGCATAAGAGGCCGCCACGACCGCGGCCGAGTGCGGGTCTGTGCCCGTGTCCAGAAGACCCGGATGCAGCAACTTGCGGCGCTTGGTGGACGCGCGGCGTCTTGAGTTGCGCATGTCGATGAGGTGGCGGCGGCCGGCCTCACTGGGTGAGAGATTGCCTAGCGACCCGTTGGGGTCCGAGGTGAGGCCCGAGCTCATGGAGGACCGCGGGGACAAGCGCTTGCCGGACTTGGGGTACTCGTAGTCGGCCGCGGTCTTGCCGGGTGCGTACTTCTGGTGCTTCTTGCGCAGGTGGCGGTTCATGGTCGACGTTCCTCCCGAGTACGCGAAGCGCGTGGTCTGGTCAGGACACAGCGTGCAGACCACGTACTTGCCGTTGGCCTCCTTCATGAAGTAGTCCCAGATAAAGCTGGGCAGCATCATTGTCGGCTCGCCCTTGTCGTTCACGCGCGTGGACCGGCCCCCGCGATTGCGGCGACGGCCACCGCCGGTCGGGGTTCCGGCCCCACCGGCCGCATGCGAGTCCTCGTCGTCCTCCTCCTTGTCGTGGGCGTCGCCTACTTTTCAAACAAGCGGATGGGAAAGAAGCGGACGGTCGAGTTGGTTAGCTGATCGTGTCTACGCATGGAGAAACAACGGATGCAGGGGAATTGAAGCCATTCGTACTCAGTTTGTGCTTCTTGTCGCCATCATCATGCTCGTCTTCGAGCGAGGAGGTCGGTTCAGCCCCGAGCGGAACCGGGACCGACATAAGCTCGTCGTCCATAGCTGCAGAGAGAGGCGGACAAGCAAAACGGGGAGGCGGATCGGTGGTCCAGTTAGGTGAGCGGTTCGGAACTGCGCTGCTCCCGCTCTCCCATCCCGGGCGGTGCGGTTTAAAAATGACAAAACCGGCAGATAAGAGCACTACACCACCCAAACACCCAAACGCCCATCGCTGTCCTGTTATCCCCCGCAATAGTGACATTACCCTTTTGAGCTGTGACATGTGCAGATTGATCTGCTGATTTCTACGCTAGTGAGATCCTGGAACAAGAGAGGGAGCGATCGCCTTCTCCTTCGTCCTGCTCCTGCTCCTCCCTGTCTCCCCCATGACGCTGATGCGGGATGGTGAGAAAGAGCCCCAACTCTGACTCGCAATTGTGCCCCATATCCCATGAGGTGCATGAGTTGACGCCTCTTGACGGTACTATGCAAGAGCTGTCGCTTGAGACCTCAATGCTCCCGCCGCAGATGCGTGCGAGTGGATCGTCAGCGTCCGCAGTTGTCGATTGAGGCGTCGTGCCAATGGAGTACCACCCACCCATTCACTTGGATGCATGTGGCTGCTCGATCCTACAGTACGCAGAGCAGATGCAATCACTTCTCGGGTCTCTGCACGCGAAGCACTAACCGGTCGATTGGTCTTGGGACGAGGATAAAAACTACATTATGCGATCTACTATTGGGGGGAGGGGGGCTCTACTGCTAGCGGCTGATGGACGCGGCCTGCAACTGCTGCTGGGCCTGGGCCAGCCGCTTGCTCTGCACCTCGTCGCGCTGCACCTGCAGCGTGGAGTGGCTAGTCATGGTCATGGTGCACGGGATGCAGAAGTGGAAGTTGCGCTGCACCACCGGAGTGCTCGAAGCGTCGACGATCAGCTTCTTCTTGACGCTGCAGCGGGAGCAGAAGACCTGTACACGTGCATGCATCGCCATCAGTACAAACACAGAGAGCCTCTGCTGGACGAGTGAGCGTACCTTGTCGCATAGATGGCAGAGATGGCCGCCGGAGGAGAACAGGGCGCCGAGGGACTTGGCGCACATGGTGCACGAGGCTGTGGACGGATCGGTGCTGAGCGCGGCGTCCCGCTGCTGCTGCTGCATGGAGGAGACCGAGGAGGAGGATGAGGACGAGTGGGTCGGCGACAACTGACTCAGCGACTTAAGCTTGCTGCGGATGAACCACAACATCTTCTTGCTATGTGCGCAGTCCACGGACCGGCCGATGGCCAGCAGTGCCGAGGCCGCGTCCTGTAGCACGAAGAAGCTCATGGGCGTGTTGAGCGAGTCCATAATCACCTTGGCGTAGATGTCCAGTGTGGAGTCATCCAACTGCCGGTAGAGCACGCACAGCGACAACTTGCCGCGGATGCAGGCGTGCTCGAACTCGGGGAACTGCGGGTGCGTGACTGAGTGGGAGATCGAGTAGCCCACGCGCTCGCCGTTGGACGTGGTCGCAAAGCCCGAGGCCAGCAAGTTGAACAAGTCGCGCTTGCGCAGGATGGCGCCCAGACCTGGGAACAGCATCCAGGCGGTGCCGAGGAACCGGAACGGGTCGTCCTGCGTGGCGCTCAGGATCGGTGGATAGACCAGGCAGTCAGACATGTTGTCCTGCTCGTACACGCTGCGGCAGCGAAACGAGACCGTGTCGTCCACGTAGGACCCGTACATGGCTTCATCCAGCGTGCCCTGGGTCGTGCCCACGACCAGCATGGCGGGCTCGGCCGAGTTAGCGGCCATAGCCGCCATCGGTCCAATCTCGACGGCGCGGCTCGAGCTCAGCGGCGGGTGGCTCGGTGCCTTGCCGGCCTCGCTGCTGCGCTCGCGGTACACAGCCACGTTGTCCTGCTCCTTCAAGGACTTCCAGCGCTTCTTGTCCACTTCGCCGCGATGCGTGTAGATGAAGTCCTCGTAGGACAGCAGCGTTTCGCGCAGCACATCGCGCGCCACCTGCTGGTACTCGTCCTGGTGCTCGCGCGTGAAGACCACGCGGGGCAGCAGCGCCGCCCCGATATCACTGGAGCCTGGGTCCATTGAGGAATTCTGGTTTCTGGATCTGGTTTGCGAGTGTCGCTGTGGGCGGCCGAGTGGCTGCGGTGGCAGTGGCCGTGGCTGGGCTTTTCGCAGGCAGACAGCCGAGCCAATCGGAACTCTCGGCGCATCCAACGGCCACACTCCACGACGCGACGACGGCGGCTTGCCAGAGCGCGGGCAGCCGGCCTGCTTGTGTTACTGCCCATGTCATCTCTTGATGGTGCCCACGCGGCTGGGCGTCAGTGGCCTGTGCTTGTCAGACATCATTACGCCATGTTCCCAGCCCCGTAGGGACCAGACCCTCGGCCGGTCTGCATGACACAAGACCAGCCAGTCAACGCCGGTGTGCAATAAGTAATAACAGCTCCAGGAAATAATCCGTCGCCCATAAAATCAGCCGCAGACGATCCGGGTGATGGGCGGGAAGAGGAACAGCGTGGGAACTCGCGGGCGCTTCCGACGTGAAGAGATGCGAGAGCAGGGCGCTGTCACGTGATCAGGCTCCCACTCTCGCTTGGGACACGCAGCCATTCGCGTAATCCACGGGCTTGAGTCCTTGAGGCACATGCGTTGAGCTCGCATCCATCCATCGCGGAGCTCTGTGTGTGTGGATAATTAGACATGAGCGACTTCCCGTGTCAACGTGTACTGACGGATCAGGTGATCCGGCTGGTCTGGCGCTGCAGTTCGATTTGGTGTGTAGAGTGGCCAGTGGCCATGTGTCTCAATCAAAGGCCTGGATTACCGCGTCTCGCAGGGCTCGATGACTGAGCCTGAATGCATGGGCCCATGGGCCGCTCTCCCTCCCCACACGCACGCGATAAAAGAAAAACAGAAGAACAAGGTACGAAGATGACGCCATCGAGACCCATGGACCTCTGTACAGGCATGCGGACGTCGGACAGGCATGCTCCGGCATCGAGGGCTGGGAATTTGTTGGAGAATCAATCCAACGGGAGAATTTGTTGCTGGTAAAATTACAGTATCAGCCGCAGTGTATCGCTGATGATTTTTCAGTAGTTGGCAAGAATGAATAACATGCCCATAAGTGGGCTCTCATGCGTAAGCAGAGGTTTATGGACTGTTCCTGCACACGAGACAAGTGTCTCGTTGTATTCATGGTAGCCATTATTTATACTGGTCCGTTTCTAATGGAGCGATCAAGGCTCGACCACTCTCCATCTCCTTCCAGCAATCAGATGCGTCCTCAATCTCTCCGAGTGGCGTCTTTGGGACAATCGACACCCAAAGACGAGTCCCGATCAAGTGGTCGGATCCTTTTAGTCAGTCTCTTGGACCAGTCGATGGACAGAGAGAGCGGGGCTTTCGCTGCTGGACCCAAGGGAAGGCATCGCGATCGTTCTGCGCATTTGTTTTTCCTTCTACAATCGAAGCGGCTGCGCCGACTCGGGTGCTCCAAGCCCAAGAGCTCAGTCCAGTGCGCAACGGAGGAAACGCTCTAAGCTTCGAGTTGGAAGGTTTCCTTCTGCGGAAAACGAGCGAGCGGACGAGAGAACGCGGCGGTCGCCATGAGCCCGAGACGCGGCTGACTGGCTTCTCCAAGCTGGCGGCCATTCCCAGTTCTGCAGCGCCACGCACAGGTGTCAGTTTACGGGCCGTCTGACTTCCATGTCTGGACCAAACATGATGAAGGCCAACAAGGACCCCAGCCACACTCTGTACGGATTTGTGTGCGTAGTGATCGCCCCCAAAGCACAGAGTGCACGTAGCTCCACGCTCTGACCTCGTTCTCTGTTGTGTTTATAGCGACGTGGACGCCATGGACCCAACGATCCTCGAGACCTCCTACCGCAAGTCCAGCAACACGGGGTACATCCCACGCAACCATCGCGTGCTGGGCACGGTGGGCATCGCAGCAATCACATACTTCTTCGGCTGTGGCGGACCCATCGGCTCAGAGCCGATCATCTCTTCGGCGGGGCCGCTAATCGGCCTTCCATGCCTGATCTTCTACCCTCTGCTCGTGCTCGTGCCGTACGCCTACATCGTGGCGGAGCTCTGCTCTGCGTTCCCAGAGGACGGCGGCTTCACGGTCTGGGTGCTCAACTCCTTCGGCCCGTTCTGGGGCTTCCAAGTGGGTTACTGGTCCTGGACTTCGGGACTGTTTAAAATGGCCGTGCTTCCAAGCTTCCTGATGGGGCTGCTCGATAAGTACGCAGGCGTCCACATCACTTCGGGCGTGGTGCTGTATCTGATCAAGATGCTGGTGGCTGTTCTGTTCACGCTCCCGAGTTTGATCGGCTCCAAGTTCGTCTCGCGCGGAACGATCGTACTCTTCGTGTGTGTCATCGTACCTGTAATCGTCTACACTGTGTGGGGCTACACTGAAGTGCGCGATCCTGGCGACCTCTTCGAGCTGCGCCACACCAAGAACGTCATTGTCGGCGATAATGACAAGCAGGTCGGGCCCATCGACATCGAGTGGGGTACGCTGCTCAATACGCTCTTCTGGAGCTACGACGGGATCAACATGGCATCGGTGTTTGGCGGTGAGGTGCAGAACCCGGCGCGAGCGTACCCCAAGGCCATCAAGCTCACGGTGATCATGATCATGCTCACCTACATCCTGCCCATGCCGCCCACGATCCTCATGGACAAGCCCAACTGGACCTACTTCACCAGCGACTCGTTCCCAGAGACTGCCAAGGAGATCGGCGGCTCGGTCCTGCAGAAGTTCATCCTCTTCTCGTCCTGCTGCGGCACTGCGGGGCTGTTCATCTCGGGTCTCTTCTGCAAGTCCTATCAGTTGAGCGGTATGGCGGACAACGAGATGCTGCCGGCGCTGGTGTCGTCTCGCAACAACCGCTTCGAGACCCCGCACGTGGCCATCCTGATCACGCTGCTGTTCACGCTGCCGCTGCTTGGTCTGGACATTGACGATCTCGTCCCGCTGACCAACGCGTTCGCCGGCGCCGTGCAGATCCTGATCATCATGACCGTGATCCGCCTGCGCAAGCTGCTGCCGTACGTCCCGCGCCCGACCAAGGTCCCCGGCGGCACCGGCATGCTCTACGCCATCGCTGTCATCCCGACCGTGATGATGGCGTACATCACGATTGCGGCCTTCAAGAGCGTGGTCGCGGCCGTGATCATCCTGGCGTTCGTGGCGGCTGGCATCATCATGGGTCTGCTGCAGAAGTTCTGCGTGTCGTCGCGAGCGTCCATGATGTTTGCATGATTAATTACTATGGTCGAGTGGGGAGTGCCACCACTTTACTTTATGCTCCTGTAGGGTCCATAGGTGTTAACTTTTGGAGTGCGTCAAAGTTCCTTGAATGAATAACAAGATGATTGATCAAAGATCCCATATCCGCTCGCTATACAGCACCACTGTATACGTTCAGCATATACACTGTCAATAGTCGTGGCTGTGATGACCCAGTTTTTCCCGTTGAAGTTTAAACTGGGTAAAACTGCATTTTTATAGAATGGGTTTATGGTTTGACTTCCTGTACAGTATCCACTCCCCGAGCCAGACGCACGCAATGAGCACCAGGCACTCAGCGGCGCCTCCTGGCGCTGGGTCGTTGACTGCGCAGCCGCCCCCTTCCGCACGAGACCATGATCTGCGACGAAATCAAGCAGAGCGCCGGCACGAAGAGCAGCAGCTCGCTCCCTCCAGTTCGCTGGAGCTCAAGCGGAAGCAGAACCGCGATTACATGATCCGCGCGCGGCGACGCAAAAAAGACTCATACGCTGAGATGAAGAGCGAGCTGCGCGATCTGGATAAGAAGCTGAGTCTGGTCACAAGCCGCACGATCGAGGCCGCGAGATCATGCAGCGATGGGGGTCCAGTCGGTCATTACACACAGCTCTTGGCGGAGACGGCGCTACTCGTGAACGCGAACAACGCGCTTCGAGAGCAGATACGGCAGCGCAAGGAGTTCCGGAAGGTCTTGATGCGCACAGTGGAGCAAGAGAACGGATTGGAAGGCGAAGACATAGCACAAAGCGACGATATCAGCTCCGGAAACAGCCCACCGGCGGAACTCCAAGGCCTTTTGAGATGGCTACGAGGAGATCAGATCGACAAGCTCCGCGAGACGTCGACCCAGGTGCTGCTGCAGCACGTCGAGCGAATGGATGCCGTGGTGGCGAATCACAAGTGTGCCGTCGGATGGACCGATAAGCGTCTGGTCGAGACAACTTGGCTCAACTATCTATTTCACAAAGAGTTTCCTGGCAGCGACGTGAGGACAACGGTGGAGAAGACTTGGACGTCGACTGTCTCGCTCGGCGGGTTCAGCAAAGTCATTCGCTGGGCAAAGGACATGAAGATTCTCTACTGGCTGAGTCCGGATGCCGCAATTATCTCGCGAGAGATCGACGTTCCGAATAGCGATTGCAGCGATATGCCGACCAGGTTCAGCTTCACTCTGCTGGTGTCGCGAGTGGCCACGCCCGATGGCTTCGCGATCGTGACCCAGAATTTGAATACGAGCGGCACCTCGATCGAAGAATGTTTCGATCGAGACCTGTGCAGTCCACCGGGCATGAACACGCCCTACACGATGTACGGCTTGGTCTTTCGTCGAGCCCCCAACAAGACCGCTGGCTCATCAGAAGGCTGCAGCGTGACGCTTGCGGGCGTTGCTGGCAACAGAACGAGCGCCTACGTGCAGAACCTCTCGATGGAAATGATTCCAGTGGTGCTGCTGTGGGAAGATGCCATCATGGGCTCCATCATGAGGCTGACGTCCGACTGATCAATCAACTGACCTCAGTCTTAGCGTATTCAAATGTATTTACCGTGCCAAATTACGGTCTCCAAGCAACACACGTTACTAACACAACAGCATTGCCGAATTACTGCTCTTGGGTATCTTGGCTTTGGCAGAGTCAGTTGTGGCCATTTCCTCAACAAGACGTGATTGGCCAGCGGAATTGTCACAAACCTGCTCGCTGATCATCTGGTCAGCTGGATATTCAGCGACGTTTTGCTGAGCTCTATAATTGCCAGCTATTTACGGATTATCAGCTGCAAAACATCAATTTATATGAGCTTTTCGCTGACGTAATCGTTAGGGTCCACTGAAATCAGGGCAATTAGAGTGTTTATGTGCGCTTTTAGCAGTTTACTCGACATGGAAAAGATTATGGTTTGTGCAGCAAAGGGCCAGCTCCAAGCAATGCAGTGGATAGGAAGGAAGGCAGGCCTCCCGGACACTATTCTTATAAGGTCACTCATAGTCCAGCGCACGGCTCAGTGTCAACGGATCACTGTCCCCAAAGTCGACTAGCTCACCTATCCCATTCTAATATTTATCCCATTACTTAATCTTAAGGCGACCACCAAGCAGGTCATCCAATGGCGACTCAGGCACGGGACCAACTTGCGGTCGATGGCTTGCGTCCGCCGCTGGACGCCGTAGCACGGGCGCACTGGAAGACCGCAGAGCCCAGCGTCACCATGTGGGACCCTGCGTCACCCATGGGGCTGCTAGACACCGAAGACGCGCTGCTGCAGTCGGAGCTGCTGGCCGTGATATCCTGCGAGTCTCCTCCGGCCTCAGCGTTGATTCCACCTGTGGCCAACTCACCCGACAGCCAGGATGTAGCGGCCACACTTAGCGAGGAAGAGTCTGGGCTGAGCCAGCTGGACATCAAGCGCAAGCGCAATCGCGAGTCCATGCGACGAGTGCGCCTTCGCAAGCGAGACGCCCGAATGAACATGCAGAAGACTGTGGACGAGCTGGAGGAGCGCTTGCGCAACCTCATGAGCCGCAACACACGCGCTGTCCAGCAGATAACAGGCTCTGGGAACACGCACAAAGCAGCCGACGTGGACAAGAGCGCGCAGTACGCGAGCCTGGCAGCGGAGACCGTGACGCTCAGTGAGGAGAACAACGCGCTGCGGGAAGGCATCCGAACGCACACGACGTTCCGAAAGACGCTCATACGAGCCATGGACGAAGAGCGCGCGACGCCAGACAACAACAGCAAAGACCAGCACGATGTCCCGTACCAACTGACGCCCCTGCTTGAATGGCTCCATGCTTCCGAGCTGGCGGCACTCGTGCGCCTTTGCAGCATGAAGATCTTTGAGAACCACCAGCTCATCCAGTCGCTGGTGCCGACTCCGAACGTAGCGCTTGGATGGGCCGACAGCCGGACGCTGCACAACCGCTGGGCGCATTACCTGCTGAGCAAGGACTTCTTTCACCAGGACGCCGACCTGCTCATGCAGCGCACGTGGGAGTACACTGTCAACATCGAGCTGCTTGGCCGCGTGATGCGCTGGGCCAACGGCATGAAGGTGCTGCATTGGCTCAGCGACGACGCTGCTATCATCAGTCGGGAGCTGGACATCCCGAATCCCGACGGCGGCATCCCCAAGCGGTTCTGCTTCACGCTGCTGGTGTTCCGCCAGCAGACGGTCAACGGCTTTATCATCGCGACGCAGAACCTCAACATCTACGGCACGACCGTGGACGAGTGTCTGCAGCCGGACGTGTCCTATACCAGCGGCATGAACGCGCACACGATGTACGGCTGGGTCTTCACGCGGCTGCGCGACAAGGCCACGAACCGCGAGATCGGCTGCAACGTCACGCTCGTGGGGCTCACGGGCAACGGCACCACCTTGTACGCGCACAATGTGCTCATGGAAATGATCACAGTGGCGTTGCTGTGGGAGAACGCACTCGTGGCGCCGATCTTCCGCCTCGGCAACACGGATTGAGTTAATAGGAATGGAGATATGTACAACTATAATTTTGGAGCTCTTACACTATTTATCGAGTGAACTTTTACCAATACATCAGCTGTTAACAGCCCCCCCCATCTTTAGGAGAACTACACCGTCTCACCACTGGCTCACTTGGAGAGAGCAAGCAAGCGAAAAGGATTGGAGGATTTGCGGAAGGGAATATCCTGTAAAGATGGCTCATCAAACGTACACACACTCGGCTGTCATGCATCAACGCAAGCACATCTGTTTGCGGTGATTCAGATCGAGTGCGAGCCCGATCATTTGCTCAGCTGTGATTTGTAGCTCAAGGGGGGACCAATATTATCCATTCTTCGCAAAGCCAAACAGCCGCTGAAGGCTTTGATGGCTCTGAGGCGCCCCGCACGTCACATTATGGCGAATATCTCCGTATGTGACTCACATACGGAGATATTCACCACAAAAAACGTGCACGGCTTCAACTGGAGCGATTTACAGTGGCATACCGTTGTACATAAGTAATAGTAGCTAGCTAAGCACTGCGCGACGCGCCATAATTCCCGATCAGTGCGCTTCGTGTGGTGGTTGTAATTGCCCATCTTGGCCTGTCAGACTCCCTAGACGAAGCCATGGCGTAGCCCGTACGTTAACGACTCCGCCAGCGGAGACATGGCCCTTGAGGTACGGAGCAAATGCACATCCAGGTCGTCTGCCCGCAATCCTCGAAAGAGTGTGTGTGGTACAGTTGAAAGCTGTCACAATCCACAGGCAAGATCGCGAGCGGATACTTCACCACATGTTTGAACTTTGTGTGGCTCGCTGTTAGTCTCCAGGACTGAACATATCGGGAATCGTTTTTGACTCTCTAAGCGTACTACGTTGTACAATTCGGATCTCTTCCTCACACACAATGACATGAACCTTCACTTCATAGTACACATAACTTCATTTCCCAACCCAAAACTGGCCTTTGCTGCACCCACACTGCCGCTGATCACGTAAATAGCTTCACTCAAGTGAAAAGAGTGTATCCGGATATGCAGACAACTGAGCTTAGCCGGACGCAATGAATGCTGCTCTGCATAAAATATTCAGCGTGAAGTAAGCAATTGATAAAATTCCGGGGTCCCTCAGATTGTTTGTCTGCTGCAGTACGACTGCACGAACTGCCACCCATCTCATCCAGCTTCGTGCCATCCAATCCAACTCACTCCGCCCCTTCCGTCTCGACACTGGCGTACAGTGGGGTTGCAAGTGTAGAACCAGTCGCCTCGCCACCCGATCCCCTTTTTCTGCAAAGCTGTCATCAAACATGTGGCATCCAGCACATCATTTGCTACCAGAGTTCCTTCCTTGGCTCGTTTCACGTCGTCTGCTTCAATCACGAATCAACTGTGCGCAAGCGTTTATGCCGTTATCGCAGATTGAAAGTGAAAATTATAGCCAACACAGCAATATAGACCTGTATATCTCCATCCAGATGGGCGCTGTCGTATTCATTTGAGTATTACTTCTTGCTTGGCCGCCTAACTAAGTGGCTTAAAAGCCAGTTCAGGCTCAGCTCACAGTTTTATGCGGACACAACCTTTGACGCCAGTCACCTATGGAAATTTATAGTCTGTGTATCTATATAATCATTTTAGGAGGGTGCATCTTAAATATCTTATGAGTAATATTACTCTATAAAAACATTACCTTGACATAAACGTATAATTGTGATAAAAAATATTAAGATCGAGTACGAGATCGGAGGATTTGTTGATTTCGTTTGGTGTGAGAAAAAGACCGGTGTCTCCTCCTCGGACTTAAACAAGGCGTTCGGATGCGCTCGTGAGTTCAGATCCAACAAAAAGCTGTCCGTACAGTTTACAGTATCCTTTAGTGGACCGCCCCGGCTGCCTGTAGTCCGGCCCATGCACGGCAAACGAGGCGGAGCGCACAAGAGAGCAAGTGTCGAACCGCAGTGCTACTCTCTCGTCCAGGGTCGTGATCAACTGGCCGCAATGGCCTGTTGATTGGTCCCAGCGGCCGCACTGGAGACTTCGCGCGTGACCGTACTGGCCACACTTTCGCTTCAGCACTGCAACTAGCGATCACAACTCGATCGTCATGGCCGCGAACCCTTCGTTCCCATTACCGCGCGGCTACTTCGGCGACATGCGGCTCACCAGCCAGCAGGAGGACCGCTTTCGCGACATCGTACGCAATGACGTGGCCGAGGCGCTGGTCGAGGAGCGCGAGCTGGCGGCCAACGACCGCCGCGTCGACATGACCAAGTGGAAGCTGACCAAGCAGCACCGCGAGCTCCGGATCTTCCGCCGCATCAAGCGTACGCTGGAGCCCGGCGCGCCCATGCCCACGATGCTGGGCACAGGGCGCTTCGAGTCTACACTCGAGGACACCATTTTCGGCACGTACGCCAAGTCGCACGAGGAGTTCAGGATGGTGATGGACTACATGGACATGGACACCAAGGACTCGACTGTGCTGCAGACCATCGAGACGGCCACGCCCGAGGACCCGTTCCACTACCTGGGCCTCAAGTGGACGCTCTCCAACATCCCGATCGTCAAGATGCGAGACTGGTGCTACGTGGAGGCCATGGGCATTGAGCGCGACGACCAGGGCAAGCGGTACGCGTACATCGTGACCCACTCGGTCAAGCTCTTCAACTGCCCGCCGTTCCACCGCAAGGTGGCCGTCCGTGGCCAGGTGTACTTCACCTACATCTTCCGAGAGACGACGCCAGGCATGGTTGAGGTCTTCGCGCGCGGTCTGTACGACCCAGCCGGCGAATTGATCAAGCAGTTCTCGACCGTGGCGACCAGCCTCGTGTTTATGGGTCTGTTCAAGTCCGTGCGCTGCGCCGAGGCCAAGAAGCTCACGCTGCTGGCCATGTCCAACCGCCGCCGGGGCACTGCTGTGCTGGGTTCCAACTGCTCCGTCTGCAAGTCCTCTGGTGGATTCTTCTCGTCGCTACGTCTGTGCCGCATCTGCCAGGTCACGATCTGCACCAAGTGCTGCGTCAAGAAGAGCGCGTTCGCGGGCCCCAACTACTCGATCACCAAGCTGCGCTGCTGCGCCAACTGCATCATCCGAGCCAACGAGATCGAGGTGCGGCCCGCCGAGGCCTACTGCACGATCCAGTCATCAAACGACTCGATGTTTGAGTTCTTCACGGCGTCTTCGTCCGGCCGAAACCACCTGGAGAGTCCTCGACCCACAGACTCGTCCAATGAAGCCTCCACACCCGACAACGACGCATGCGAGAACCACCAGCGCATCAGCAACATGAGCGGCGTCTCCGAGAGCGAGGTGGAGGACATCATCTCCATGGTCGCCCACAAGACCATCAGCGAGGACCACGAGACCGACGAGGACGAGATCTCGGCCGCCATGCAGAACGTATCGTGGGAATCGTCCGGATCGCTTGCGTCCACAGTCGGATCGCCAGCCGACACTGAGACCGACCAGATCGCCGCTCCAGCCGCGCGCACGGCGCAGGAGCTGCTGTTCCAGAAGATGATGGCGCTGCAGCAGGCATCCATGCACGTGTACGAGATGACGCGCGCTAACAACGAGCTCATGAAGAGCGGCAGCTCCGTGTGAGAGTGAATCGCACATCATTTGGAATAGCGATAGGGAATCATTTATGGTTTATGGAGGCGGCATTAGGATAGCGCCAGTGGAAAAAGCGTTGAGTTTGTAAATATGAGTTCTTATATATAAGTCATTTTGAACTGCTTATCCTTTAGATACTGGTCTTTGAATCGACTGAGGTGCCTGCGGTCGTCCCGGCAGCGGACGTGTCATGGTATAGCGTGATTGAAGCAATGAGGCACGAGTGGCAGCTACAGGACTTGCGCACGGGTGCCTCACATCAGCGGTCATCTATTTTCCATCGCGTCTATGCATTTGTAGGCCGTATCGACCCACTGTACGACGTGCCCATGCTCGCTATTGGTGCCTTAGATGGCTTGAAAGCGCTGCCAAACGCCTCGACACCACACCGTCCACGAGTTCGCGGCTGGAAAGTCTCAACCACAGGCACACATCATCAATCTCTCTGGCTGGTCTCTGCTCGAAACATATGACGCAGGAACGTTCCGCGCCCATCTCGACACGAGCCAAACTCTCTGCAACGTACTGTGGGACAGACGTGAGTCCCATGCCTCCAGCGCCCATTCCAGTGGGCAGAGTGTACGAACCCATTCTTCAAGTTTCATTGGATGATTTATAAATGAGATATTTGACAAGGCCTCTACATATGTGTGGGCTTTTTAAAGCCCACCGCATTCTTTAAGATGAATGCGTAATAGCTTGTAAAAATATAGCGCTGAAAGGCATTTCCATCTAAGTGGTTTTTATGATCAAAAGTCGATTTGTGTTAACCCAGGCCAACAATTGAAGATTGCTGCGGCTAGGTATGATTACACTTTATATTGCGATCTATTTGGAACGCCCTTTGCATGAGACCAATATATTCCATTCTCTGCATAGCGTCTTTGCCGATTGCCGATGTCAAAGACGTGCCGGTCCGTTGCCAAAAAATCCTTCGAAAATCGAAGTTGGCCATTGTTGACCCGCCACGCACTTGCTCGATTTCTCTGCGTCCAGAACGCTGCACGCCCTTGACCAGTCACATCTGAAGCTACTGGCCCCACATTCTGCCCTGACCACGCAAACAAAGCTTGCACCCGACAATCCGTGGCCAATCTTGCGCCCACAGTGTGCCTGCCTCGCAGTGTCGCCCGCCATTTGCCGGTTGGCGCATCCCATATCGGCGCAGGCTATGCTCCATGTGCAAAGTCGTTACAGTCGCTTGGTCGCGGCTATGTTCTCGTGCGTGTCTTTGCCCCCAACATCAGCGCCGCGGCGATCGGACAGTTTCGCGTGGAATTGCCCCATCAAGCGCGAGAGGCTGTCCGTACTGTATCACCCATTCCAAGTCGCCGCGTTGCGGCCAGCGAGCGAGCTAGCGACTGGGCCAGACAGTTCCGTTGGACAGACTGAGCAGATTGAGTTTATTCCTTTATCTCTCCGATAGGGAGTCTTCCACCCAAAACCAGAGCTTATAAGTGAAACGACGACCATGAGCGCCACGCCCACGTTCCCGCTGCCCAAGGGCTACTTTGGGCCCGTGCGGCTCACGGCCATCGACCAGATGCGGTTCCGCGACATGGCGGACGCCGAGATCAACACGGCGCTGCTGGAGGAGCGTGAGCTGTTGCTGCGCGGGCGACAGGTGGACTACTCCAAGTGGAAGCTGCGCAAGCAGCGCCGCGACATGCGCATCTACCGTCGGCGCTCGGGCACCGTGGACACGTACACCGACCAGAGCAACAACCGCAAGCCCAGCATGATGGGCTGCGGTCGCTTCGAGGGCACGATCGAGGACGTGATTTACGGCACGTACGCCAAGAACCACGACGAGTTCAAGATGCTGATCAACTTCATGGGCATGGGCGCCAAGGACTGCACTGTGCTGCAGACGCTCGAGACCGCCACGCGCGAGGACCCGTTCCACTACCTCGGGCTCAAGTGGATGCTCACGGGCCTGCCCATCGTCAAGCAGCGCGACTGGTGCTACCTCGAGGGCATGGGCGTCGGGCGCGATTCGGACGGCCGGCGCTACGGCTACATCCTCACACACTCGGTCAATCTGTTCAATTGCCCGCCCTTCCCGCGCAAGGTCGCCGTGCGCGGCCAGGTCTTCTTTACGTACATCATGCGCGAGAACGTGCAGGGCTGCGTGGACGTGTACGCGCGCGGGCTGTACGACCCGGCCGGCGAGCTGGTCAAGCAGTTCTCGGTGCTGGCGACCTCGCAGGTGTTCTTCAATCTGCCGCGCGCCACGGAGATGGCCGAGGCCAAGCGGCTCACGCTGCATCTCATGGACAACATGACGCTGCGCGACGACCGCCGCATCGGCTCGCAGTGCAATGTGTGCAAGACCCGCGCCGGAATGTTCTCCAAGCTCAAGAACTGCCGCATCTGCAATATCACGGTCTGCTCCAAGTGCAGTGTCAAGAAGAACACGCTGGCCGGGCCGCAGCTCACGGTGTCCAACATCCGCTGCTGCGCCAAGTGCCTCATGCTCTCGGGCCACATTAAGATCCGGCCTGTGGAGGAGACGTGGTTCATCCCGTCCTGCTATGTCGTGTCCAACGGTGGCTCGGAGCGCACCGACAGCGTGTACACCAACGACATCACCACCTCGGACTCGATGATGGACATCCAGTCGGACGACGGCCGCCGCAGCATGATGAGCGGCATCTCGGGCGTGTCCGAGCGTGAGGTGGAGAACATCCTGAGTCAGTCGCGAGGCCAAACAATCGAGGAAGACACGGAGTACGCCCAAGAGAACGACAAGATGTCGGCTCCGTCGCCCAGAGTATTCAACAGGCAAGCAAGCGGCGGTGGCGTGGGCATCACCTCGCAGGCGCTGGCGGCCTGGGATTCAGCCTCGCGTCGCAGAGCCGCCGCTGGCCCGGCGCTGGTTCTGCCTTCGCCTGTCGGATCTGGCCGGTCGCAATTCCAGAACTCGGTACCATACTCTCCTGGATCGGCAAGACGCATGGGCTACAACCACAGTGTGCCGCCGTCGCCAAGCTCGGCGAGCGGCCAAATGGCTCAGTATCAGCACAGCAACAGCCTGTCGCAACTACCGGAGACCACGGCACCCGCAGCATCGTCTCGCCAGCAGCAGCAAATGCTGTTCCACCAAATGGTTGCGCTGGAGCAGGCGTCCATGCAGGTGTACGAGATGACGCGCATGAACGGCCAGCAGATCACAGCCACCAGCAGCGGCCACGGCAGCCACTCCATGTAGACTCGACACTCCATTTCTACTTAGCATTTTCTATTCGCGCGTCATTCATGTAGTAGTGGTCTCTGTCACGAAGTAGTAACTATCTCCAAATCGGTTTGTCCTTGTTGCTTCATGAACTCGATGGAATTCGTGGCCTTGGATCCCCCAAATGGACGACGCAATGCGTCGAAAGCGGATCTTACAGGCGACTCAATGAATCCACGCTGGGACGTGAAGCACGTCGCATTGAACAAGGCTGTGACACGCCTGTGCAGTGCCGGTGCTCAGTAGAGGATTTGACGTCGTCATGAGGCTTTCTTTTGGCCTCTCCAGTAATCACGTGCGACGCATTTCCGTCCGTCTGTTAAGTCGGTTCTTACCTCACTTGCGCTTCATGTCGCTACGGATTCATGGCTGCGCGCTGAGTTTGGCTGATGCTTTTGAGCGATCGCATGGGGATGCTCAGCTCACCATCAAGGTCGCCCAATCCTGTCGTTATTGGATGGGAACTGATGAACTCGAAGCGACCATGATTGAATATTTGATAGAATTTGCAAAGCAACTGTGCACAGCCAATCCTTTTTATGAAAGAACAGCGCATCTCGCAGCACCAACCACAGAGTGCCAAATCTTAATGGTTGTTCTGAGAAGGAGCATAGTTTTGATCATCATTTAATGCCGCGCATTGTTGACTTTGTATTGCTGTGGAGTGCAAAGTAAAAATGAGTAATAAAGACCCAAATGAAAGAGAGGTCAAGCACGTTAGCGCAAATAATAGTACATATAAATCAGATGCACATCTTAAGGAGCTTGATCTGGCGATTTCTTTGGTGTAAAAAAACCAATGTTGGCCCTTCAAGTTGAAGTTGCAACTCACCAAAATGGCTACGGGCGACCATCATTCTTAAAAAAGTGGAATTTGCCTTCGAAGCAACTGCTCAAGAGCGTCATCAGAGCAATGCAATGAGCTGTCGATTGCCCCAACTGCGTGTGTACAGACTAGTATGAGTAGACCGTACATCCAGCGTGTATACGGAAGTCACAACAACTACATGCATCGGGAGAGTCCATTATCAATATACAGTTGTCATCGCGTGGCTGCGATATTGGATCCACTGAAAGCCCACGTTCGTGTCAGTTTCATGCATCTTGAATGTACGTATAGACTCCGATCTTCGTCATCAAAGAGAAACAGAAGCCATGTGTTTGAGTGGTGGACGTGTCTGAACGCATCCAACCAGCAACTGATCGCCTTACCAACAGATCTTAGGTACGGAATTGGAGCCGCTGACAACCCATCACAATGTACGAAGGAGTTTGTACGGACATTTTGGCAGGGAAAAAAGTGTACATGCAGAAAAATGAATGGATTCTTCAATTGTCAGCTTCTATTTCTGCTGTGATGAGCGCGTACAAATCTGAGCTCGTCCTTCTGCCAGGCACAGGTACCACGGATGATCTTAGCTCGTACAGATTTGATGGTCGTTCATCCTCAGGCGAGACAGGAGATAGCCGGGAGATAGCCGGGAGATCGCCGCGGGACCATATCGCGATCACTGATCACTTGCGACGTGTGTGCGGTGGATGCTGCCTGTTTTGCTGAGTGTGCGGTTCGCCAGTGACTCGATTGAAGGTCCACAACGCATCCTTCCTCGTTTGACTTGAGTTTTATATCACCGGAGCGGCTGCGAAAGAAACTCCGTGTTTGGTTCGAGGGAGGGGCCACCCTCTGGGTTTAAGAAAATACTCATTTTGCATCCATGTGGCTGCACTTATTCCTCAACTTGCTACGGTCCGCCTACTGCTGGCCGCCCACGATCATGCTCGGGCCCTCGTTCCCATTGCCAAGGGGCTACTTTGGCGACGTGCACATCAGCGCCGCCTACCGTCGTCACCTGCGCGAGACGGCTCATGTGGATGTGGCCCTCACACTCATGGCCGAGCGGGACTTCGCGGCCCAAGGCCGACGCGTCCAGTCCAACAAGTGGAAGCTGGCCCGTCAGAAGCGCGAGTTGTGCATCTACCGGCGCCGCACGCGGTCGCTCGAGCCTGGATCGGAGCGACCCACAATGTTTGGCTGCGGTCGACTCGAAGGCTCGCTGGAAGACGTGATCTACGGCTCGTTCAGCCGGACGCACGAAGAGTTCAACCTGCAAACCGGGTTCATGGACCTCTCTGTGCGCGATTGCGCCGTCCTGCAAACGCTCGAGACGGCGACATCGGACGCCACGCTTCACTACGTAGGACTCAAGTGGATGGCTACCAGTCTGCCCCTTGCCAAACCCCGCGACTGGTGCTATCTCGAGAGCATGGGTATCTCCAGAGACGACGAAGGCGAGCAGTACGGCTACATCGTCATGCGGTCTGTGAACCTGTACGACTGTCCGGCTTTTCAGCCCAAAGTGGCGGTGCGTGGCCAGTTGTTCTTCACGTACATCTTCCGCGAGAGCGCCAAGGGCATGGTCGATGTCTACGCCCGGGGCCTGTTCGATCCGGAAGGAGAGGTTAGCAAGAGCTGCTCAGTCCTGCTCACATCCGACGCCTTTTTCGGTCTTTTCAAGGCCGTGACATGCGCGGAAGCCAAACGACTTACTCGACTGGCTATGAGCATTCCTAGATCCAGTGGCCAGCCAAAAGTCGGCACGCGGTGCTCCATGTGTGCTGCAGGCCACGGACTCTTCACACCGCTCCGATGCTGCAGAGTTTGCCGATCCACTGTTTGCCACAAGTGCTGCGTCAAGAAGAACGTGTTCGTGGGTCTGGACTTCACCCTGCGCAAGATCCAATGCTGTACCAACTGCATCATCAAGGCCAAGGAGCTGGGCCTTCGATCGGAGCACCAGGACGAGGAGAGCGAAGCCTACCGACTGCAGGAGTTTTCGTCCACGTCCTACGAGAATGCCGATGCGTTCACGGGCGAGCGCAGCCCCACAGCCGACCACACCATGTCCATGTACTCGCAGAGCCGGTTGTCGCTGGAAGACATCGAGGAGACATCGACGCTGCCGAGTCACGACGACACTCTGCACTTTGAAGTCTACGAACCATCGCCCTCCGCACGCGAACGGTCCTGGGGCTCGATCGTGGTCCCGCCCATGTTCGTGGGCTCGCCGCTGCTGGACTTCCCGTCGAGCCGCAGACGCCTGACTCCGCAGCAGGTGCTGTTCATCAAGATGCTGGCGCTGCAGCACGCGTCCATCCACGCGTACGAGATGACCAGGGCCAACCACGAGCTCATGAAGAACAGCTGCTGGTCTCTGTGACCGCAGAGAAACGTCAAAGGGAAAGAGAGTAATAGGTGGGAATGAAGTTGCAAGTGTATAAGTATACTGTTAGTGTTACTGTGAGCGTTTCTTTCCTCGCTGGGATGGCGAAAGGCTGACAGCTATCAAATATTTCGACGGCTTTTGTGTGACCGACCAACATTGGATTGCGATCATAACCGTGCAGTTTTATGTGTCCGGACAAAATTCGCATTGGTTCAGCGCAGACCAACGATTTAGAATTCCGTGGATGGGCCAGACAGAGCAAAACTGAAGCGCTCGACACCACCAATGCGAGCTGAAGTTGCCAACCTTGCGCTGTCGTCAGAAACACATGTAGGTGTTCGGACAAAAGAGCGCACGACAGCAACCGTCAACCCGAAATGGTGTAAACATGAACAGCTGGACGCTAGCTGCAAGTCCGATCAACTGAACGGGTGTGTCGGACATCTTTTGCTTAGCATAGGGTGCCATCAGTCATCTTGCGCCATTGATCGCACGCGAGTCGACCGCAGCTGAACGCATTATCCTTTATGAGTCCAGATAACCCTGACAACATCAACTTGTTGGCGCTCTGTATGTGCTCTCGCCTTGGTGATCAGCGATCCAAGGCTGCTCCGAATCCACTCAGATTGAGGATGAGAGCCATCCCGCTGATGTCAGAGTCTGGCGCAATGATCAGCTGCAAAGTTAACGCTAATCCGCTCTCTCCGGCTATCCAGCGACCCGTTTTTACCAGCTTTTACAGCCAGTTTGTATAGGCATTGTTTTTAGAGCCTATTTTTACGTTGCTGCTAAATCCGCACCGAAACTCTAAAAGCGCACACGCAACTAAATCCATGATGAGGTCGAGCCACAGAACAGTGAACCCCACACCCAGCAGCAGCTGGGACATCTGGCCCGTTCCGAAAGGGGCATAGTGAAATCCATACAAACGCAAGTGAGGAAGCTCCCTCGGGTGCCACTCTTCAGCGAAAGATGCGCTCGCCCCCGGACAGGCCCGCGGGCCGCACTTTGCCGCCGAGCCAGCCACTCCTGGGACTGTTTAGTGAGCGGTGCTCTACGGTACAGTGCTCTGTAGCGTCTATGTGAGGCTGCCTGCCTGCCTGCCTGCCGGCGGGAGGAACGCGGAGCAGGATTTGAGTTGGCTCAGGTTTACCGTACACACATTTCCGAATACGAACCGAGCGACATACAATGGAGAGCGCGCGGCCGCGGTTCCCGCTGCCCAAGGGCTTCTTTGGGGACGTGGCGCTGGACGCCAAGCACGAGGCCCACTTCCGCCACATCGTGCACACGCAGGTGCAGTCGGCGCTGGCCGAGGAGGCGCACTTCGTGCACGCGCAGCAGCGCGTGATCGACGAGTCCAAGTGGAAGCTGGCCAAGCAGGAGCAGCAGCTGCGCATCTACCGGCGGCGCAAGGCGACCAAGGGCGTCGTGACCGATCTCAAGTACCAGCCCAGCATGCTGGGCACGGGCTACATGTCCACGGGCACGATCGAGGACGTGATCTACGGCGCGTACGACCGCACGCACGAGGAGATGAAGATCACGTCCTCGTTTGTGGATGTCAAGACGGCCGACTGCACAGTGCTGCACACCATCGAGACGGCCACGCCGGACGACCCGTTTCACTACCTCGGCCTCAAGTGGATGCTCACCAAGTTTCCCGGCGCGCTGGTGGTCAAGCAGCGCGACTGGTGCTATCTCGAGGGCATGGGCATCGAGACGGACGAGCACGGCCACCGCTATGGCTACCTGGTCACGCACTCGGTCAAGCTGTTCAACTGCCCGCCTTTCCACCGCAAGGTGGCGCTGCGCGGTCAGCTCTACTTCACGTACATCTTCCGCGAGACCGACTATGGCCACGTGACCGTGTACGCGCGCGGTATGTTCGACCCCGTGGGCGAGCTCACGCGCAACTTCGCGGTGCGCGCCACGGCTGAGGTCATGTGCGGCATCATTAAGGCCGTGCAGTGCGCGCAGGCCAAGAAGCTCACGCTGCTGGCGCTCATGAACACCGGCTTCAGCTACGACCGCGTGGGCAGCAAGTGCTCGCTGTGCACGCGCTCGCCCGGCAGCTTCAGCCCGCTCAAGGCCTGCCGGGTCTGCGGCCACACGATCTGCAAGAGCTGCTATAGCAAGAAGCGGATCTTCGTGGGCTCGCACCGGTCGGTGTGCAAGGTCGTGTGCTGCCCGGACTGCATCCTCAAGGCCTCGGCCATGAACGTGCGTCCGGCCGAAGAGGCCTTCTCGATCCTCACGGAGTACTTCCTGCCCGAGCACGCGGTGTCCCTTGCGGCCAGCGAGCAGTCCAGTCCCAGCATGGCCATGCAGCGCAAGGATACGCTCCAGTCCCGACTCCAGCGGATCAGCAGCTCGTCCAGCGGGCTCTCGGAAGAGACGATCGACGCCATGCTGGCGCGATCCGAGTTCGGCAAACCTGCGAATCCGGACGACGCAGTGGCGGTCGTGCTGGACGTGGAGCTGGGCAGCAGCGACGGCGACAGCGCCCCGATCGCTCCGAAACCTGTGGAGCCCAAGCCGTTCCAGTATGAATTGAAGGAAGTCACGAGCCGAGCGATCATCAGCCGGCCGATCCAGCTCTACGACCAGTCCAGCATGGCGGTCTCGCCGCAGTACGAAGCAGCGCAGCGGCGGCGGGCCTCGCTCTACGAGCAGCTCGTGGTGCTCGAGAAGGCCGTGCGACAGGTGCACGACATCACCCAGGCCAACGAGGAGTTCATGGACCACGCTCTGTAGAGAATGCGCTCAAGACATCAACTTGATTCATAGCGCGAGAGTGGGACGGACCGGCACGCATATCGGCTCGCCATGTGATGTGGTCAGCGCCAAGGAAGGCTGACGCATGGCATGCGTGGCAGAAGGACAGAAGATCGCCAAGTGGATCGGCGACTCAGACGCCAGACTTGCGCAGCGCACGTGCTCATTCCGCGGAGGGAGAGCCAGACAGAGAGCTCCCATCCTCCTCCTGCACCGCACGAAGACAGAATCGCATCCATTCCACGCAATCATGGGCAAGATGGATACGGCGCCGCTGGTCTCCGCCAGCCAACCAATCAACCCACCAGCCCACCCGCCGAGCCGGTCACACGTGCGTCTGAATCACTGTGACGATCGCGACTGTCGTCAGATAGATAGCTTCGAATATAGAGGTTGTACGCGAGTATTATAAGTGATCAATTAACACCAGAGACGCCGTAAAGAACATGTCCTTCCCTGTCCGAACAAATTTTCCTCCAACGTACACGCGGTCGTGCCCGTCGCGACGACGTAGTATTGTGTTGTGTTCCATGCGCGATATTGTTCTTCTCTCGTGGACAGTCCCGGCTACTGCAGAAACAAGTCCCGGCTGACGGATGGGTCAGGCACAAAGGCTGGCTCATGCACAGTTGCATCGATTACAACATTTGCCAGAATTGGTCAGTTGGAGGCAACTCAGGATTGGCGATCTATTGCTTTGGGTGCAGATTCTGTGGATGTGAATTGCGTGTCGCGGCTGTCGTTCTTTCATGTCAACACAGTCACTTTCCATTCCTCAACTCACCAGGACTCATCCCCAGTGACGCCAGCAGTTTGCGTCATGGCCATGCATTCTCCTGTTCATTGAAGCTGCCTCCGAGAGCCACTGTACAGTACCGTACAAAGTCACTGGAATGAACACCAATCACCATGTTCACAAGCGGTCAGCCTTCTTTCTTGGTATTCTTTCTTTTCGTCTGAAGAAGGGCAGTGGTACCGTGCTTGTCGAGCATCGTACATCGTGCATTCGGTGGCCAATTGTACGCACGCAGTATTTTCTGCACCATGGACAGTACGTACAAATGTGTGTGGTTTGAGCAAATGACCGCGGCGTCCTCCATCGAGGAGGATGCGCCCTGGGGCAGTGGCATCGGTGGTGGAGGCTAGACCAAGATGGGAGGCCATTCACAAATCATCGGCCGCCATAGACAGTCATGACGGGCGCCACGCCAGCGTTCCCGCTGCCCAAGGGCTACTTTGGGCCCGTGACTCTCAGCGCCGGCCGGGAGTTCCATCTGCGCGAGATCGTGCGGCTCGAGATCGCTTTGGCGCTCAAGGAAGAGGCCAAGTTCGTGCACCAGGGCCGACAGGTGGACCCGAACAAGTGGCGCTTGGCCAAACAGAAGGGCGGGCTCGCGGTCTACCGCCGCAAGTCCCGGTCGCTCGAGGCCGGCTCCTGCAAGCCCAGCATGCTGGGCGTGGGCCAACTGGACACGACACTGGAGGACCTCGTCTACGGCGTTTGCGACAAGTCCCACGAGGAGTTCCGCATGACCATGGGCATCACGTCCTCTGCGGCCCGCGACTGCACGGTGCTGCACTCGCTAGACGTCGGCGTGCCGGAAGACCCGTTCCGGTACCTCGGCATCAAGTGGGCGCTCACGAGCGTGCCCATGGTGCGCAACCGCGACTGGTGCTATCTCGAGGCCGGCGGCATCGCCTACGACGACAACGGAGAGCGGTACGCGTACATCGTGTCCCACTCGATCGACCTGGACAACTGCCCGCCGTTCCCCAAGCGCGTGGCGCTGCGAGCCAAAGTCTACTGCACATACATCTTCCGCGAGTGCGCGCAGGAGGGCGTGGTCCGCGTCTACTCGCGCGGCCGAATCGATCCGAGCGGCGAGGTGCTGCTGCGCATGGAGACGCTGATCACTGCGCACATGCTCACGGCCATCGCGCGTGGGGCCATCAGCGCCGAGGCCAAGAAGCTCACGATGCTGGCGCTGAACCAGCTTCAGGAGACCCAAGCAACAGCGCCCGCGGAAAAGTCATGCTGCTTTGTCTGCAGCAGTACCAGCGGCGTGTTCGCGTCGCTGCGCGCCTGCCGCATCTGCGGCATCGTGCTGTGCTCGCGCTGCTACGTCAAGCGCTTCACGTTCGTGGGTCCGAACCGGCAGCTGTGCCTGTCCGTGTGCTGCCCCAAGTGCGTCGTGCGCGCCAAGGAGATGGTCATCCGGCCACAGGACCGGTCCTTCCTGGTCCGGAGCGACCGGTTCCTGCCGCAAAAGTCCGACGTGATCGCGAGCCCGCGGCCCAGCGACGACGACGACCTGGACTTCAAGGACGAGCTGGACGCGGAGGAGCCGTGAGTGGTAAATTACGAAGTAAAATAAAAGCGTGTTTGTTACAGTCCGTTAACTGAAACGCGGGTACCGTACCCAATCCGATTGGAGTAGTGGCATGAAGCAGCAGCTCCACCAGCCGCAGCGGTCGCTGGCTCCGGCGGTGCAGGACGCGCTCTTCTCCTACTGGCGACTGGCCCGGCGCCAGCGTGAGGATCTGGAGGCCTGGGTGCCGCCCATGGAGCTGGCCTGCTGCTCCACTGACGACGCGCGGTCACTGGAGCTTCGCACCGACTGGGCTGCGTTTGCATCATGTCTGGCGGTCTGTCAAACGCCGGGAGCTGTTCTCCCGACCGAACTGGCGTGGGCAATCGCACTTCAAGCCGAGAGACTCGTGGCTCACGCTCAGCACGCGCCGTTTTGGCGTTCAGACTCGCTGCAGACGCTTGGAGTGACGCATTCGGCCCAGCTGCAGCGCTTGGTGAACGCCATGAGCGACGAATGCGGCGACTTCTACCTGTCGTTTACAGTGCTCATCACGATCCTGGAGCGGGCGCTGTACGACGTGTACCATGCGCATGAGGAGCAGCAGGTAGCTGTGACCAATAGTAGCAGCAAGACGCCGGCGGCTTCTGTTCAGACCAAGAAGAAGAAGAACCTGATCCTGCGAGACCTGCTGCAGTCCGAGACACTGCAGCGAGCGCTTCCGGACGGCCTGGTGCAGCTGCTGAAGATCCTCTTTTTGCCCTCGGGACTCAATCTGCGCAACCTCGTGTGGCATGGTTTTGTGATCCCAGCGGACGTCCCCAAGTGCTGGGGATCGCTGACCTTCGTGCTCATTGTCGCTGTCGCTGAGTACTTGCCGGACCTTGAGGACACGGGCAGCAGCAGCAGCCCCTTGTTCAGTATTGGCTCGTACGACTCCCGATTCGTGCTGGACGAAAGCTCAACGCTACTACCAGATTGGACCTGTGAATCGCTGGACTCGATGTTACAGCTGACTGCGAGCTCTGCGTTTGTGCCCAGCGGCCGCATCCGACTGGTGGAGCGAGCGCTTCGTGCTCTCTTCGTGGACCAAGACGAGCTGCTATTCCTCTTTGCGCTGCTGCCAGTGCTGGAGCATGCGGTGCGCATGGAGTTCCTGCGCCTGAACCAGCTCAAGTACGGCATCTCGAGTGAGTACGGCCGTGCCCAAATCGATGCGTATTACTCGACGCTGGATGGATTCGGCCAACGCGAGAAGCATCAGGTCTTGCTGCATCCGCGGATCCTTCTGGGTGGCGCTGCAGACATCAGGCCCGTCAACGCCTTGTACGGCGATCTGCCGGTGGCGAGTCTCGCGGTCTGGCTCGACTTGTTCATGATGGGCTCAGGGCCGAATCTGCGCGCTAAGCTCTGTCATGGAGAGGCCTCTCTGGTCACTCTCCTGCAGCCAAAGGAGGCTTATTCATCAATTGATAGCCCGCCAATCTCCGTCGCGACTCGTCTGATGCTAGGCGCATGGATCGCTGTGTGCGACCACAAGAGCAAATCGACAGAGAGCGAATCTCCTCAGCAGGCTCTGAGCTCTGCGATCGATCCGTTCGTGGCTTCGTACTCGAGCTCCTTCCACCCGTTCTTCCAGCTCCGGCGTGCTCTGAACACCACGCAATCTCGCGTCTGGAAGTTTGCTGTGTTTCGCCAGCGGTGGAGTGCACTGCGCATGCTGCCGCTGGGGAAAGATGGCGATGATGAGCAAATGCTAATGAAGGTTGAGTTCCTCCATGCAGACCTTGCGAACGACGGGCAACCGTTCTCACTAACGGACAAGATCGCTCGAATTGAAGTATTCAAAGCGCTTTCTGCTGAAACTCCGCCTCTGAAATCTCACAATGGCGATGGCTTTGTTTCGCTACTCCAGGAGCTCAAGCAGACGCTGGAGACGGTCTCGACTGTGCTGATCCAGCACTTTGAGAAGTACCACAAAGAGCACTATCTCCACGAAGGCCCCTCGTGCACGCTGCTGTCTCAAGACCTGACGTATCACCATGCGCATGCGGCTGCCAATGGAGTTCATGAAGTGGAATTGCCCCTGCCGCGCTCGTTGGAGGCGTATTTACTGGCGCTTGGTGACGAAGAAGGGCTCAGCGTGGGCTCCTGCATGATGGAGACCATTCTGTCCTGCACTCGATCGCTGGATACGTTCAAGCAGCGATTCGAGCAGCTGTACGGCATGATCCAGGCAGGCACTGCGCGGACAAACCATCGGCGATCGTTCCTACGCAGCGTGTTCTTCACCCCGATCTTCGAGCAGCTCCAGCTGGTGTGCTTGAGCTTCGTGGAGCACCAGGTCGTGTATCTCGCAGCACGTGCCACTCACGACGTTAGAGAAGCACCCCATGCTTCTCGCTTGTGTCCGTGTGTTCGCCAGGTCGAGGCTGTGCAGACCAAGCTGCTGCAGTTCGTCACGGCTTTTGAAGGCTGCACCGGGAGCGCCGAAGCCTCGCAGAAGAGCAGCGAGAAGGCTCTCCAGCTGGCCGTGCAGTTTCTAAACTCCAAGACGATCAAATCAGTACTTCGCGCGTCAATTTAGCGCCTTTGTCTGAGTGGCGTGGCCCAGCCATTCGTGGAAAACCCGCACCAGTAGTTTAGACCGGTGGAACTCTTTGGCCATGGCGTACTTGCCGTCGGTCGGCAGCAGGCTTTGGGCACGTGCTTGAGCCCATCGAGTGCTTCTGCGCTGCCATCGCTGTCGCACTTTGGCACACGTGGAGCGGAAGCGCTGGCGTTGGGCTCGGAAGACTCCCCAGTGGCTCCAGAATCTGGCAATCTGAGCTCTCTGACGAAGCCTTTGCGCTTGAACCAGTTGCGCCGAGCCTTTTGGATACAAGACTCCGTAGAGATACCGACGCACACAGGCTTGCAGCACTTTTGCAGCTGCATCCGGTTTCTTGGGTCGACGTTGTGGGGCTGATCTGAGCCCCTTCTTCGCGCTCTTGCAGTGCTTCAACTCCGTCGTCGATGTGGCCGTGGGCTGCGGTTTGCTCCGATCGCTGATTCGAAGCGGCCTCAACGTCGTCGCAGCGTCAGCGTTGAGCAAGACGCTTGTGAGTTGATCGAGATCCGTGACCAGCGGTTGGTACTCGCTCCGCACAGAGATCGAGACGGCCTTGATCTGCTGCGCGATGGCGATCAGATCCGATTCGACAGTGGCGCAGAGATCCTCGAAGAGTGCTTCGTAGCGGCTCGGTGTGCTCCAAGAAACAGCGCCACGCATGCTGCTTGCCTCTGGGAAGACCGTTGGCTCCACACTCTGCGCTGGCTGCTGCTTCTGCCGCGCCAGGAAGCGCTGCTTGGCTCGCTCCAGCGCTGGGAATCCTGGCTCCTTGTCGTCCAGCATGGCGACGCGTCTCTTGGGGGAGACGCCCGATCACGAAAGACACACTAGATCCAACGCCTTGTGCTTCGATACATAGCGATAGAACAGCAATAGAGTGGACTCATTACACTGACTTGATGAACTCACAGACTCTCTGACACTTAGACCTCGCTCTTTGTCTTGGATCCGTGATTCGCTTTGAGCGCTTCGATCTCAGCGATTGCGGACAGCGTAAAGTCGGCCGTCGACGTGATCCACATGGACGCGCAGCCGGTGTGTGGGACCTTGAGCACGCCGTAATTGGCGCTCTTGAGCGGCAGAGTCATGCCGCTCTCAGGGAACCGGCAGGTCAGCTGGGTCTCCACGAAGCTCCAGCAGGCGTCCGCGCCCTCGAGCTCGTAGAACGAGTAGATGTCCAGGATCGAGGTACGGTACCACCAGCCAGGGTGGCGTACCTTGTCCAGGCGCACGAAGAACGCGGCACCCAGCCGCTCGTACGCCATGCGCGTGATCGACTCGAAGGACATGAGCGCATTGCGCTGTCTGGCCTTGCGCTCGATGTACAGCTCTCGGTCCATGGACTCCATGATCGGCCGCCAGAAGTTGCGCTCCCACACGGCGCGGCCGTACCGCTCCCAGAACCGCCGCAGCTTGATGCCCAGAAGCTGGTGCTTCTGCTCGTCGAACGGCAGCGGCAGATCGGCGTAGACCTTCTTCCAGGGCTCCGAGGCCTCGTACTTCAGCATGCGGGCGCCTACAGCCAGCTTCATCTCCCGCGTCGCATCGTCCATTGATCTAGGAGCACGTCGCGTGACTGAGGGGGCGGGGGCACGCTCCGGATCAGCTGCAGCCGGGGGTAGCACGACGTCTTCCGGTCTCGGCTTCTTGCGCGGACGTCCGCGAGGTCGACGCACAGGAACAGCATCCGCTGCTGCTGTCGCTGTGGCTGCTACTGGAGAGGCGATCGGCGGCCGATGCGACAGCTCTTTGGCCGGATGCGGGTCCTTCGAGTTGATCGCGATGGCCTTGGCGTGCGTGGGCATGGCGTGGTGGTGCTTGTACTTGTGCTGCGGCGTATCAATAGAGTGCGGCGCAGTCGCAGCCAGAGGAGTCTCCACTTGGCGCGGCATCTCGAACGGCAGCACGCTGATCACGTACGTGCCGTCCTTGACGAACTTGAGCAGCGTCGTCTCGTGGCCGGCGCAGAAGTCGTTGAAGATCCGCTTGAGCATGACCATATGGCGCGTGGCCACGCGCGCCAGCAGGAACAGGAACACGCAGCCGTGCGGACTGCTGTAGCTGTGCGTCTTGGACTGCTGCAGCAGCTGCTGCGCCTTGATTCGCTGCGGGTGCTGCGCATCCAGCTCGAACGGCAGGATCGCGACCATAGCAGCGCTGGTGAGCAGAAAGTCCTGCAGCGTCTGCTCCTGGCCGTACAGGAACTCGTGCATCATGCGCCGCAGTAGCGTCAGGCCCTGCGTCTGCACGCGGCACTCCAGGAACAGGCAAAACTGCTCCAGCAGCCGCTCGTCCGCGCTCATCATTTGCTGCATGGAAGGATGCGTTTTCCGTAAACAACCCCTGCGGAAGTCGTAAATAACAAAACGAAACGTTTGTTTGATTGCTTTGGTCTGGGGCTCCATTGGCCAAATGATGCGGAAATGGACGCAGGAGCCGAATGAGAGACAACGGACGCGTGTGCGGTCTTCCAAGAGAGAGAGAGAGAGAGAACGGTGGAGCTCAAGGGCCAAGCATGACGCAGTGGGGCTGCGACCAACGCCTGGCGGTCTGATGGACTGCCTGTAACCCTAGACGTTCGTAGCTTCTCACCAGAAGAGAGAAGCGCCGCTGATGGGGAAGAGACCGAGAGCTCTGGCTGCGTAGTAGTAGCGGCCATGCCCTTCGTGCTGCGTGGGCTGCTGCTGCTGCCGCCGGCAGAGCGACTGGCTCAACGCTCCCGTGACCGTGTTATGCGTTGTTTGCTGACCCCATTTCTTTCCTTCACGTCACGGGAGGAAGCAAAAAGGAACAAGAAATGCTGGGGTTCCAGTGGCCTCTACTGCTGCTGCGTGGCTCGCCCGCCTCTCTCTCTCTCTCTCCAGACCGCTACTGCATGCGTCCTGGCTTGAGTGAGCAGTTCGCTGCTGTGAATGCGCGGGGCGGGAACCCACCGAGGCCGTGGGCGATTGGCAACAGTGGGTTGCCATCCGAGTCTCGGCTCACGATGACAACAAGGGTTCGTCCTTGTCCACTTGCGTCTCATCTTGGTCGGTCTCTTGGTGGAAATCCCGCTCTGCGGCTGGCTCTTGCGTCCAAGCGTTCGCCCCCATTGAACATGTCTGATGGCCTCGCTCAATTGCATGTCCCTGCTGGATATGAGTAGTCTGACGTCCTAGTCCATGTGCTTGTAGGAAGGAGGCGATAGCTACTTCAGCTGCTGGCTTAAGTCAAGGCGAATGGCGATCCTGCTGTCCAGCGTCCCAAGTATTTGCGGCAGGTCAAGTGCAAGTTCCAAGACGAAATCTGCATCTGGAATATCAAACGTAGTGTTAACGCTCACGAAGTACGACCCAACTACAGTCCGTCAGGTTGCGGACTCGATGCGCATGAACATGGCGCCTTTCATCGGCAGCGTGATGGACATATCGTACGTGGTGCGCTGTCCGAGATCCAGAGTCAGCATGAATCAGCCCAGCAGACTGGCCACGACCATGCGCATCTCCATCATGGCCAGGTTCATGCCCAGACACATGCGCGGGCCGGCGTGGAAGGAATTGAACTTGTAGGCGGAGACCGCGATGATCCGGCCAGTCCGTGGATCGATCCAGCGCTCGGGCTTGAACTGCTTGGCATCCGGCCCCCACACTGCTCCATGCGGCCCAGGACGTACGAAGGGATCATGACGACATTACCGGCCTTGACGAACGTGTCGTCCGACAGCACGACATCTCGATTGGCCTGCTTGATGTTACACAGCACCGACGGGTACAAGCGCAACGTCTCTTTCAGTGTGGCTTCCATGTACACGAGCTCCTGCGCCTGCTCCTTGGTCAGCGTGTCCAGCGAGCCGAATTACCGGCGCTTGGCTTCCAGCTCCTCTCGGAGCCTGCACTCGACCTCTGGATGCTGTCTGAGCGAGTAGAAGAACCAGCTGAGCGCCTGGGCCGTGGTGTCGCGTCCAGCGATGAGGAAGTTCACAACGATATCGCGCAGGAAGACTGGATCCAAGGCCTTGTCTTGACCAGTCGCGTTGTGGCTCACATGATCCAGAAACAGCGACACGATATCCTGTTTGCTGTGTCCGTCGACGGAGTGGCTCCCACCATTCGCGCGTCTTGCAAGAGATTGAGAGATGATGTCCAGCACCGTGTCGTCCACGACCTTGATATTCTGCTTGAGCTCTCGCTCACCGCCAACATTGAGCCAGCGCATGGCTTTCCAAAGAAACTACGGGCGCACGATCGAAGCAAGAGAACACGCTGCGCTCCATCAAGCGCTTGGAACGGGCGGTCTTCCTTGGTATCCAGACAGCCCAACTCCACGCCGAATCCGATCTCAAAAAAGCCCTCGATCGTGAACCGGTTGAGCAGCTTCACCATGTCGATCGGTTGGCGCTGCGCTCAGAGATTGTGTGCATGGTGGGCAGCAGTTTGTGGACGCTCGTGGCCATGGACTCACGCAGCGTTTTCATGGTCAACAGATTGCTAGCCGTCTTGCGCTGGTGCACCCAGCGGTGGCCGTCGACTGCGAAGATGCCATTGCCCAGCAAATCCGTGAGGCAGTCGTGCATGCGCGGGCCCTTGTCGAAGCACTCGAACTGGCGCTTGAGCACGTCTTCGTACAGCTCGGGATTGGCCAGTATGATCTGTCCTGGGTTGCCCAGAATCTGCATCGCGTGAGGCCGGTTACCGTACTTCTCCTGGACGTCGATGAACCAGTCGTAGATGCGCGGCAGCTGGTAGACAATCGTAAGCGTGTCACCCAGGATCGGCAGGTTGAACGGCGGGCGCGGCAGCTTGGGCGCCTTGCGCTGGGCCTCGGACATCGTGAGCCTCCCATAGAGCCACGTGGCTGTGCACCAGACCACGAGCGTGGGCAGCGCCAGCAGAAGAGCACTGGTCCATGCGGACTCATACAGCGATCTCCACTGCGTGAGCATCGGCGGTTGAACAGTGAAGGGGGATCAGCCAAGTGGCCATCCCACTCAAGTGAGACTGTGGCCAGCGTGGGTTCAACTCAACCTCAAACCAGTACATGATACCGGTTCCCCCAGGACTTGTTGAGCAAGGCGCAAGCGAATGAAACTGCGAGTGCTGTCGAGTATGAGCGAAGACGTTGGCATTATCTCGCTGTTACAACTCAAGTTTATGCATGGTGCTGAGCCGACTGGATCCCCCAATCAAGCTTTCAGCATCGCCAGGACGGCCTGGTCTTGACTTCGGGCTGGAAGAAGAAGCGCGAGTGCATGGATGGTGGAGCGCTGGCCTGGTCTGAAGAATCGGACGAGACGAATGCCGACGGCGCATTGGACCAGAGATTGGAGTCGGTCGACAGCTTCCTGTCGCGAGCCGTTGAGGGGCTGATACCGATGCTGCTGCTGGGCGAGCGCAGGGACAGAAGCGAAGTCAAGGTCGAGATAGTGCCAGCATGGTACGCTACGTAAGACTGGGAGCACGAGAACTCCTGCGTGGCTGCTGTGAGCGAGCTCGTGCGTGTGGCTGTGAAGATGCATTTCTTGCAGAACGTGACCTTGCAGTCCACGATCTCCAGTGTGTGAGGTGCCAGCAGATTGACCGTCTTGGACACGCGGCATCGGTGGCAGACTGGGCCGTGGCAGACGCGGCAGAGTCTTCGGCGGCGCAGGAACCTGCCGTGCAGGTGCTTTTCGCATAGACTGCAGCTCTCGCTCAAGTGGTTTGGACGCCCAACGGCGGCCTCAGTTGATGCACTGAGCATCCACGTGAGCTTCTTCATGAGTGCGCATTGCGGATTCTTCCAGATCGACAGGAACGAGTCGGCGAGTGATGCAACGGCGATGGACGGTCGGATATCGCCCAGCGGGTCCACCACGCCCTTCGTGTAGACCTCGACCAGGCCTGGCTCCTTCTGGCGGTACAAGCAGCAGATCGAGATACGGGCACGCACAATGTTGAGCGCCAGTAGTTCGTGCGCCTGGGGTACCTCGACGGAGTGCAGCAATTGATATCCGATGCGTTCTCCAAAGCTCGTGAGCTCCACGCCGGTTGCTTCCACGTAGACCGAGTCCCGGAAGCGAATAACGGGCCGTGCGAGCAGAGGTCGGCCCTTGACGGACCATTTGAGCACCATGGAGCGCAGTGGATCGGCACGCGTTGGCGTGACGATGGTATCCAGCACTCTGCAGTCTACGAGATCGTCATGCACATACGCGGTCTTGATCTTCATCAATTCAGTTGTGGTGCTCATGGCGCCGTACAGCACGTCATCCAACTCGCCTCTCATGGTTCCAAGCATCATGACCTCAGGCAGTCGCTGCGCTGTCGAGCCGTCCGATCTGAGTCCATTGCCGTACGTGGCAAATTTGCGCTGCTTGTAGAGCGCTGCGTTGCCTCGCTGCTTGAGCAGCTTCCAGCGCGTCATGTCCACGACCGACTTGCGCGTGTCCAGATGCTCCTGGTACTGGAGCAGCATGTCCTGCACCAAGCCACGGGCCGTATGCTCCAGCGCCTCCTTGTCTGCGCCTGTGAGCTGCACGGAAGGAAGCGAGTTGGGCGGCAGTGGGAAGCGCATGGACTTGTGAAACTCTTGGCCGATTGAAGAATGAAGATTTTGGTTGGAGTTCCCAGCGGCCAAGGAGGGACCACCGATGGGTTCAACATATGAATACGCCCTCGTCCGCCAAATTCGTGGCAATCCGCTTCTGTGGCGGACCGTCAATGGTTGCCGGCATTAATGGTTAGGCACTCTTCTCGCTGTTACTTGTCGATTCGCTTGATCAAGCTGTTGAAGTTCAAGCGGATGCAGCGGATTGCTAAGAGAGGCCGTGAAGACAGCGGCTTACGAGCCTTTGCGTTTGAGCGGATGCCGTTCATGAGAGCTGGAAACTTTGAATGGTTTGCGGCGCTGGCTTCCGATCCAAGGAAAGCGAAGCATTGGAGGATGGTACGGATCAATATCTTGCGTCTTTTACAGGCAACTGCGTGGTGAATTGAAGCTGCAACGTACAGAAAAGGCTGCCACTCTGAAGCCAGGAAGTGAAAGAATGAGAAGCAATTCTGGATCGGTCTGTCTCTCTCGTGCAATCTCACAAATCCCTTTCACCAGGATGTGAGCAGACCTCAAGATCCGCCAGAATGGAGTGGAACCACACATGTGCAGCTGCGTATCATAACTGAAAGAAATGAGATGTTCTCTCTGGGATCGCGTGCACATGCGATCCGTCCCCGGAGCCAAATGCGTCCGTCAGGAGAAAAATGGCCCCGAAATAAACTCGGTGGGTTGTCTGTTGCTCTGCTCCAATACAGCAGCGCTCTTGTATTCAGGCAGCAGTTTCTCCTCTTTTTTCTTCTCCCCAGTCGTTTCTATTTTTTCTTTCCTAATCCATTTTCGATAAAAGCGTGGTAGCTTACCCGTAAAAAACGCGAATAAAACGCCATAAGGCCAGTGTTTGGCTCCACACGCCCGTAATAAACCCCATCGCAAGCCGTAAATTACGCTCAATGTAACTAACGCAAACAAAAAGAAAAAAACCATCTATAAATACCCCGGCTTCCATGCTTCCAAAGGCCGCACCTCGGGCCCGCCCGCTGCAGCCGCGTGCGTCCAGAGCCCAACGGCCGCAAACAACAGACCGACCGCAAGCCAAAGAGCCGAGATGGTGGACGCCGCGGAGCTCAAGAAGAAGTGTGAGCAGCTCAAGGAGAAGATCGAGAAGACGCGCGACACCAAGGCGGATGGCGGCTTCAAGTCGGCGGGTGCCAGCGCCGGGGCCAAGGCCATCCCGGCCGCGCCCAAGTGCCGCCGCATCCTCAAGGGCCACTTCGGCAAGATCTACGCCATGCAGTGGGGCGGCGACAGCTCGAGCCTCGTGTCGGCCTCGCAGGACGGCAAGCTCATTGTGTGGAACGCGCAGTCGACCAACAAGATCCAGGCCATCCCGCTGCGGTCGTCCTGGGTCATGACCTGCGCCTTTGAGCAGAAGCAGCGCAACATGGTGGCCTGCGGCGGACTGGACAACCTCTGCTCGATCTTCCACCTCTCGCAGGCCCAGGTCATGCGCGCCACCAAGGAGCTGGCGGCCCACGACGGCTACCTGTCCTGCTGCCGGTTCATCGACGAGACGAGCATCGTCACGAGCTCGGGCGACTCGAACTGCATCCTGTGGGACGTCGAGAGCGGCGAGGTCAAGACGACGTTCCGCGAGCACGCGGGCGACGTCATGTCCGTGAGCATCAACCCGCACAACCCGAGCATGTTCATCTCGGGCTCGTGCGACTCCACGGCCAAGGTCTGGGACATCCGCACGGGCAAGACCACGCACACGTTCCACGGCCACGAGTCCGACATCAACTCGGTCGACTTCTTCCCCAACGGCAACGCGCTCGGCACGGGCTCGGACGACTCGTCCTGCCGCCTCTTCGACCTGCGCGCCTACGGCGAGCTCAACAACTTCAGCAACGACAAGATCCTGTGCGGCATCACGTCCGTATCCTTCTCCAAGTCCGGCCGGTTCCTCTTCGCCGGCTACGACGACTACAACTGCTACTGCTGGGACGTGCTCAGCTCCTCGGGCCAGCACATCTACCAACTGGCCGGCCACGAGAACCGCGTGTCGTGCCTCGGCGTCAACCCGGCCGGCCAGGCGCTGTGCACAGGCAGCTGGGACACGCTGCTCAAGATCTGGGCCTAAGAACACGAGAGACAACCACCAAGCCAAGCCAAGCATGAGCCATTGGCCACTAGTCTGTAGTAGCTAGCAGCCAGCCCTTTTCTATATTACCCTTCATATATATTCCGCCATGCTCTTGTATGAAAACCATGTTGTATTGATCGATCATCAAGGAAGCACGGGCGCGGCGATGGCCTCGTGCTGGATAGCGTACGAGACCCACTCAACCGCACTGAGCACGCCGTCGTGGTCGCCATCGAGCGAGTTCATGAACCGCTGAACCAGCGCGGCCGCCGGCTCCTGGCCACGCAGCAGCCAGAGCAGCACCTTGAGCTCTCGGACGTCGATCACGTGCTGCTTGTCCTCGTCCGCTGCGATGAAGGCCACGTAGGGTGCCAGGATCACGCGGAAGACCGGCAACGTGATCAGTTCGGGCAGCACGCGATCGCCCTCGTCGTCCGAGCAGCAGGAGTTCTCCTTGCTGGCCGTCGGAGTGATCGGATCCGCATCGTCGTAGTTGGTTGGCAGCGCGTCCATGGTGGCCTGCATGGTGGCCACGAGGTAGTCCGCCTCGCTGTCGCTCGTGGCCGGGCAGTGCTGCTGGATGATGGCTCGACAGGCCGAGAGCGAGCACACGAGCTTGGGGGACGACAGCGAAAGCCCGTCGACCGGGATGTTCAAATTGACGGCGAACTTCTCGAAGGACGCGCTGAGCTGCAAGAAGAGCGCCTCGAAGTCCGTCTGGTTGTCGTACAGCAAGCGCGAGGATGCGAATCGCTTGAGATACTCCAGCAGATGCGGCTCGCGCTTGACCCAGTCCGTGAACTCTTGCAGCGAGAGCTGGCCGTCGTGGTTGCGGTCGATGGACACGAACGCGTGCTGCGCGAGCTCCTCGAGGTCCGCGGTGCTCGGCCTGTCCAGCCCCACGGCCTTGCACAGACCGCGCGTGGCGCACAGCATGAGCAGCACGAGTTCGTGCTCTGACACGAGGCGCGAGTGGTCAAAGTCAAAGCTAAAGCAGTACAGTCCAGTCAGCGAATCAGTCGCTAAGTGAACGAGACCGGCGGGGGGCACGTACAGATCGAAGAGCAGCGGGATTTTGGCGTCCATGGTGGCCCTGCAGTACACGATCACGACCGCGAAGACTTCGAGAACGTCCACCTGAGCGCAATAGAGAGCGTCCCACCGATCAGCCAAGTGAAAGGGGCTCGATCGCTTAGCCGTATTACCTTGCCCAGCTCCCACGAGTCGAAGAGCTCAAAGTGCTCCGTCGGGTCCTGGCAGATGAGCGAGAAGATGTCGTCGAACTCCTCGAGCGTGACCGTCATCTTGTCGCCCACTGTGGCCTGCAGCGTGTCGAAGTTGTCCTTGGCCACCTGGTAGTCCTGCACGGACGCTATCGCAGATCATACGAGTGAGAGAGCCCAAAGCAAGGCGGTCTGACAGAGAGAGTCTAACCGTTCTTGTAGTCCTACGAGCGGCCAACACGAGCGGACAGAGGTCATCAACAGGATCCACAATGCCCACGCAGGATTGAGTCTCACGTACGCGCAACAGGGATTCCTCCTTGATGATGATGTCGCTCTGCTGCGTGAGCGCATTCCCCATGGCGGCTGCAAGTCGCGCAGGATCCTAAAGGGGCGTCAATGTACGTTTATGATTGGCTGAAAATGAATTCAGCAACACGAAACGACGCCAAGAAAGGACTTCATTGGCTGAAAACCGTTGTAGACGTATTTGGAGCCACCATCACGTCCAAGCCGAAGTCGATGGCGGATCGGCGCATTGCCGAGGCCCCCGGGAGCCCCATGGGCGTCAAGCGACCCGCACCGAAGAGCCCTCGCATCGCAGCTCCCTTCAGCTATAGCCATCTGCTTGTGCCGCCCCCCACAAGCGTCACGACGTCGCTGCCGCCACTCGTACCAAGCGACAACAGCCCACTGTCTCCGCGACGCGAGCGCGACAATGCAACACCACGCACAGAGCCCACAGTGCAGCAGCTCGTAGATCACGAGTACTCCATCGCGCAAGTGGATGTGTGGCCCCTGACACTGCAGACTAGCGGTCGCATGGCTCGAAATGAGGACGATCCGTTGTCGCCCTTGTCTCCGCGGCAGCGCAAGGTCCAGACAAGGCACAAGACTGTGGAGGAGAGCAAGTCCAAGCCGCTTCTACTGCAGGAGATGCACGCGTTCGTTCAACGAGAGCTGCAGGTCCTGGACGAACCGACGGCATTGTCGCAAGACCCAGAGAGCAGCAGGCCGAGATTCCAGCGACTGGATGTGTTCCGCAGGCTCTTCCAGCGGGTCATCGAGGCGTTCACAGTGTACGCGCCGATCCTGTCGCAGATCAAAGACGAGTACGAGCACGTGATCGAATGTTTAGCGCCGCAGTACTCGAATGCGGCGCAGCTGCAGTCCCAGCTCCAGACGTTGCAGACGCGATGTCTCCACGAGATCAGCGCCTACACGGCCGACGCCAGGCAACGCTGCCAGACGCTCAAGCGGTCGCTGCGGCAGACCCAGGGTCAGCTCACCGCGTGTGCGGCTCAGAACGCTCAGTACGTGGAGAGCAACCAGCGACTGCAGCAGCAACTGGACCAGCTGCTCAAGCGCAACGAGGACAAGCAGCTCTCGATCCACGTGCTGGTAAACAGCATCAAGCGCCACGACGAGACGCTGAGCCATGTACACGATCGATCGCGTGAGGAGTCCAAGGCCATGAGCCAGGTCACGAGCAAGTACCATCACGCGTTGGAGGAGATTGCGGAACTCAAGAAGACCGTGGCCGCGCTGGAAGAAAAGGTCGGAGGGGTGCATCTCGCAGCGGACAAAGCCACGATCGCATTGCTCACGCACGAGATTCAGCAGCTGCACACTAAGCAGCGAAGACAGACGAAGACGCAAGCGAAATCAGAGCGAATCTGCAGTGCGGACGAGGCCGAGGCGCTCACTCGCGTGTTCACCAAGTGCCTCGAGATGCAGGGAGCTCCATATACGATCCCGAAGCTGGTGGAATTGCTCGCATCGTGCTCTGAAACCAATCCTGCCCATACATCTCTAGGCTTCTCCTCGACGATTAGTTCACTGGAATGGCCATCGTCCTCTCGGTTCCCTGCCGAAGTGGTTGAGAAAGCAGCGGCCGTGATCTTGGAGCGACTGGGCGGTCAACTGCATCAAGATCCCAGTCCGAATCCCTCGAAAGACTCGTCGGCGACGACCTTCTTGACTGAGCCTGGAGAGGTCCTGGCGCTCTCCACCGGCCGCGTGCTACTGCCTCCAAGCGCTCAGCCGGAATATTTTACTGGCAGAGGCACGGGCACGGATGTACCGGAGTATCTGCAACACGAAGGCCTGGTGCGGAACCGCTGGTACTCGCAGTGCAAGGTGGAGCAGACGATCATGCGCGTGTGGCAGCAGCAAGACGACCTGGAGAAGGCCAAGCGGAATCACCACCTGGCTGCAAGTGGAAAGAACAGCCACCTGGCGGCGTTGGCACCCTCGTTATTGCAATCCACCGGCAACCATGGGCGCGTTCCGCTGGCCAAGGTGTTCACGTTCTACCTCAATCGCGCCTGCGGTAGTCGAGTGGACGCGATCGAGTGCGCGTACAATCTCGTAGACAGTCTCGAGCGGCTGGCCCCGGTCTCGAGCGACTGCTACCTCTTCCGGCTCATTCTGCAAGAGCAACTGCCGGATGAAGCGCGTCAGGAGCAGGCTAAGCAGCTCTACGCAGTCTATGATACTCTGTTCGCACTGGAACGCGAACGTCACGGCGACGGAGATGGAGTCAGTGATTCCAATGGCGCAGAAGCTGGGGACCACGTTCCCTTATCTGTCGCTGTGCGGTCCCTACGCCTGCTGTTCCCGTGGAAAGCCGACTCGGCATTGAGTGCGCTACACCGCTCGCTGCTATTGGATCTGAATGGCAGCCCGCACGTGAACTACGGCGCCCTGCTGCTGCATCAGGAGGAAAAGAGCGCGCGTCGTCGCAGCCATTTTGCCGAGTGTCTGCGCATGCAGTTCATTGACGACCTACTGGTCTTCCGACAGCGGATCCAGCAGAGCATCGAGCAGTCTCTGGTGCCAACTGCCACCGAGACGGCTATTACACAGGATCCTGCAGCCACAGCTAGCAGTAGTGAGACCAGTGGCAGCGTCATGATCTCACTCCGGACGCTACGCGAGTGCATTCAGAAGTGCGACGTGACCAAGCCTGTGCAGGAGATCAACAGTCTGTTATGCACGGCCACAGGATTGAGCATGGACCAGATCCTGACGCAGGACGCCATGGTCATCGACGGCCGGCGGTTCCTGCGGCGGCTCCCGACTCTGCTCATCGCGCCGACGGGCAAAGTGGCGGAGACGGCCAACCCACCAGCTGCCAGCGACCAGTCTCCGCCAGTGACTGCTTAGGATACAGCAGGTCTGATAATGTGACCCTATGGAAATGTACGGACACATGTAAACCGCCAGGTGGTGTTGTTCCGAGGCTTCAGCATGCACTTTTGACCTGGTCGGACGCAAAGGCGCACGCGTGCAAATTCCATTTGACACGCCACCTTTACTCAATCATTAGGATATGCCACTCTCAATAGAGAGCGCGATCCGAAACCGGTTGGATTTGTGGATTTTCACGAGCTGAATGCTGCCGATTGGCTGCCTCCTTGCACCGGCTACCTGGGTGTGGCCACTTTACATTGTCCGAATCTCTTTAGAGGGGCTTGGCCAGGTGGCTTCGGTTTCGACTTTGTGTGAGAGGCTCCCGTGCAGAACACTGTCTGCACACATCCACTGTAGGTAACATCCATCCAGGAGGGAGCACTCTGAACCCCATGCGACCGCACAACCACCATCCGAGGCAAATCTTCGCACCGCTCTCGTTTGTGGAAGGTGGTGCACCCTTTCGGCACGGGCAATGCACATGCGTGCATATTTATCTGTACGGTCGTGGGACACTCCGTACGGACAATCGGCCATGTTCGTATCCACCACCCGCCACGACCGTTGGGTTTTGACTGAAAGCATAAGTGACTCAAAGAAGAGGCACCCAGCGAGCCACATCACTCAGTACCTTGCTTTTCACAAACTGTAAGTTTACGGCAAAAAAGTGTACGCGTGGCAAAAGTGCACAGTCCGATTTTTTCAGTCCTTGCACATTCAATGAGTGGCTCGGCTCTGCGCATGTTTGCATAGTGAACTGGAGTGAGTTCCCGCCCCAGTTGTGGCCCGTTTCTAGCGCGATCGCAACTCTTGTGTCCTTTTCATGCGATCGTCGGGGGAGTGTCAATCATGCTCGATCGTCCGGTACAGTTCACTCCGCTTCGCCCCCCGAACACCTCCCGCGTGCCATTCGAGCACGAGCGAAACGCACGCAGGTAGTGGAGCGAGCGACCCCGCTGCAATCGCGCTACTCGAGTATTTGGCCTCGATAGCAACGCGATCCGTCCGCTCTGCGAAGCCATCTATAACCCCCGCGTCTCTACTTTGAGCCTTGCGTCCATTCTTTCTGGGCAGATTTGTACGCGTGCAAAGAATTCTGTACGATGAAGCCGCTACCCAAGAGCTTGTTCGCACCACTCGAGCTCACGGCCGCGCAAGAGGATCAGTATGAACGCCTGGCGCACTCGCTCATCCGTGAGACCATGGGCGACTACGACCAGTTCGTTACAGTCGACAAGCGCACAGTGAACCAGCAGCGATGGAAGACCGTGATCAAGCGCGACAACGTCACAGTGTACAAGGACCGCGTAGCACGTTCCGACACCATCGCGACGCCAGCGCCCAGCAAGAACCCGACGCTTGAGGCTTCAACGGGGTTAGACACCTCGCGCTTCGCTAGCACCACGCGCGATCTGCCATCCAAAACCTCGTCTACATCGAATTTGCCAAAGCTACTGGCGCTCGGATCGATCCATGGCTCTCTTGACGACGTCATGTACGGCATGGTCACGACGAATTCGTCCTCGATGCGTCTGCGGTCGTCGTACGTTGATGACCACATCACGGATGGCGCCGTGCTCTACCAGATGAAAGGCCCAACTCCCAACGATCCCTTCCGATTCCTCGGCATCAAGTGGATCGTCAAAGGCGAGCGCCGCGTGGGCGTCAAGAAGATCGTACGACCACGTGACTTTGTGTTTCTGGAGTACTCTGGCGTCATGTCTCGACCGAACGGAGACCGTCTGGGCTTTCATTTGATGCACTCGGTTGATATTCCGAGCTGTCCAGAGCTACGCGAGCGCCACATCCTGCGCGCCAAGCTCTCGTCTTGCTACCTCTACCGTGAAATGCCAGGAGTTATGGTCGATCTGTACATGACGGCACGAGTCGAGCCGCGAGGACGCGTGTTCGAATCCGTGGCCATCCGTTCGGCCGCTGGAGCTCTGAGTAGCTGCTGGAAGTCCGTCGCCTGTGCGCAAAACAAGAAACTCGCATGGGTGCTGCAGAATGAGCGTCAGTCCAACCTCAGTCAGCAGGGCGCTCCCTCGCGCTACAGTCAGTACCGACAGTCCAATGTCTCCCATCGTGCCAGCCAATATACCAACACGCGCGACAGTCGCGCTGGTAGTGCCGGCAGTGCCAAGGCAGACGCGTTCCCTGAGAACCGCTGTGGCGTCTGCACCAAGGGCTTTGGCACTTTCTCCAAGCGAGCCAGCTGCCAGCTCTGTTTTATTCCGATCTGCAGCCGCTGCCAGATCCGACGCAAGTTGAGCTCCGAGCGACTAGACGCCAAGATCCAGACGACCAAGATGATGTTCTGCAAGAGCTGCATCTCCGGCGTGGGCGAGGAGAGCGCGTCCGACATCGCCAAGCAGGAGATCTGGGACGAACGCATTCGCACGCGCACCCGCGCCTCCTCCATGCGTCAAAGCAATGCGCTCACTGTGCGAGAGTCCCAGCTGACCATTCGCGATGGCAGCATGCTCATTGAGCAGGGCACGTACTCAACGATCATTGAGGACGAAGGGTTTGACGCTGTCGACAGTCGACCACGCCAGCTCACGGTAAGCTCCGATTCGCAAGCCTCATGGCGTCCATCCTCGGCTGGCTCTGAGCGACGGTCGTCATGGCGGCCTTCATCCGCTGGATCAGAGCGCCGATCTTCCTGCCGGCCATCAGCCAGCGGCAAGCAGCTCTCGTGGGGCCCCACTGGTGTGCTTCGTAACACGACCACGACCGACGTTCTATCGCTTGCTGACCTGTACGAAAGCGAGGTCGACGAAGACGAGGAGGAGGAAGACGAAGACGAACCGATCTTACTAAGCGAGGCCGTGGTGGACCTCGACTTTCGCGTCATGGACTACATCAATCCTCCAGTGGAAGAGGATGATGACCTCGAGTCCCGCCTGTCGTCGCTGTACCAAGAGTCGGAAGTTGACAGTCGCATGAGTTACACGTCGTCGATCGCGGTCCTGGACTCGGAATACTCCGCAGCAACGCGACCAAGCTACCAGCCGGACGAAGCTCGTGTTCACGAGATCACCGAAGAAGACGATGAGGATGACGATGAAGCCAAGGATAAGATGCCCGAACTACGCGCGTCGATCGATGCGCTCGTAGTGCGCAGCCAGCTGAACGATGAGCTCAACAACTGGAAGCAGCTTGAGAAAGAGCAAGAGCAGCAGCCGCAGACACGCCCTAACCGCTCGCAGTCGTACCAGATGCAGCTCTGGATGCGCATGAACGATCTGCGGGATACGGCCGAGTCCACTTATCAACTTGCCAAGTCCAACACGGAGACGCTGCTTTCTCAGGGCACGCTCGGCCACGAACAAGTGCGCCAGCTGCGGTCGCAGTCGCAGTATAACCCGTTCATCCTGCCGTCCGATGTGGTCGCGAACCGATCGGCCCGAGCGATGACGACGGCCCCTAAGAAGAGCTCCGTCGTGTAGAGTTACCTGGCTTTGACTTCATTAAAGCGTGTGTGTATTTATAAAGCGCGGGTGTCACGAAGCAATACATTTTCTATAGAGCACATACGACATATAGTTGAATCACTTGGCGGCTGGGACCACGCGTACATCGTACGCTTTTTAAGATGACTTGTGAAGTATGCTGCTGCTCTAATCCACGTTGCACGGAAGCCAATATCATCTGTTGCAGTTGATGTGTGGCTCAAATCGACAGCTCTTGTGCGTGCATGTCTCGTATACAGGCCACAGCTATAACGTTTGATTGAAGCGGCACAAATCTCGAGTGCGAGGGGATGTCGATGCCGTCCATGGCCGAATTGTGCACTGTCATTATTTGTTTGTTTGCATTGGTGCAAGTTGGTGCGTGCGTACAGTGCGACGGGGAAACCTGAGTGTTCTGTACAGTACATGGTGTATAGGACCAACTGCAAAGAAGAGGCGGAGCTGGCCATGCTGCGCATCATTATCAGCAGCCTTTGCGCACAGCCGAGTCAGGCATTGTATCCGGCGTCAACAGCAGCACCAGTGGAATGAGCAAGTGGGTGGCTCTTTTGCATGGTGACCACCATGAGTCTTGGAACAAAAGTTTAGTAAAGCATTCAACGTATCGGCTGCAATTTAATTGGAGCGAAGCGGGCGCACTTTGAATGTAGGATACTGGTCATGATAAACCGACAGTAGCGTGTTTGAAGATTCTGAATCAGACAAGTGTACAACTTTTCAGCACCGCGCTCTCTCGGAAGAAGCTTTAGAGGAGCATTGGTGGCCAGCGCTTTTCTTTATGGAAGGTGCGTCCAATACCAAAAATGAGTCGATGATCCTGCCCTTCTTCAAGCATTTGTAAGCGAGCAAGTTGGAGTTTCCACTCATACTCCTGGTCTGTTGTCTCGTCGATAATTTAACTTTTTGTTTACTTTTTGTGCAAGTCTTCGTTTGTGAGTATCAGAACACAGTGGCAAAATTGTGTAAAATAAATCCTTTTTGCTATCAGTCTCTCTTGTTTGGTCCCTTTTCTATCATCTGTGACGTACCAAATATATCGGTACAATATTAGCCAGTTGATGTAAACCTTTTGTGATGCATTCTGGCATACTATCAAATCTCAATAGAAATTATATAAAATAGAGCATCCTAAAGTACAATATCTGACATTTACAGCCAATCATGTGCATTTGGGTGGTCCCCCTATGCCTAATCATAGAGATGTTTGAGTGAAATGACCGGTTTGCAATTATCTCTCCGAAAGCAGCCGCAGCGGGAGAGCGCGTTTTTTGGTCGTGCAGCCGTCGCACCATTTGGTGCACACTCACCTATCGAGCCCGGACATCGTACACTGTGCACGTACACGTACAGTACGCCTGTTGCGAAGCAGCGAGAGACAGAGGGGGCCCCACACACGCCTCAGTCGCTATCGAGTGCCATGGCCCCATGGGAGCAGCCGTCGCCGTCGTCCGAGCAGCACGATACGCCCGAGTACAATGACCGGTCGCTACAGTTCGTCCACTCCCGCGTGCAGGACATGCTGCATCGGTACCACGCTCATCGCGTGCTGAGTCGCGGCGTCGTGGACAGCTCTCAGTGGAAGCTGCTCAAGGAGAAGAACCTACTGTCGTGCTACAAGCACACGCGCAAGGCGGAGCCCGGCGAGGTGCCCGACCTGCTGGCCGTGGGCTCCATCTCGGGCTCGCTCGAGGACATCATGCACGGGCTCGTGAACCTCACGCCGGAGACCATGCAGATCGAGAACGCGTACACCCAGGGCGACTTGCTGGACAGCCGTATCCTGGCCACGATCATCGCGCCCACGGCCCAAGACCCGTTCATGTCCATGAGCCTCAAGTGGGTGCTACGCAACCACGCGTCCATCTCGAGGCACCGTGACTACGTGTACCTCGAGGCCACGGGCTTCACGATGATCACGACCAAGACGGCGGACGGCCAGGTCACGAGCGAGCGCATGGGCTATCACGTCGTTCAGTCCGTCTCGCTGCCGTCAGCGCCCGAATTCAACAAGGACGCCAACATCATCCGTGGCCACCTGTCCTACTGCTATCTGTACCGCCAGGCGCAGGAGCACTCGGCCGACGTGTACTTCTACGGGAACATGAACCCTCTGGGCGGCATCAAGGAGAAGATCGCGCTCAGTGTGGCCACAGAAGCCGTGCTGTCTACACCCAGCAGCATCCAGTACGCGCTGATGAAGAAGCTGGCGTTCTCGCTGCGGGTCAAGAAGTCCAACTCCATGAGTCTGAGCTCACGGCGCCGCACCAACACGATCGCAGGCAGCGTGTACAGCAACAACAACTCGTCATCGTCGTCGTCGTCGCCGGACGGACGCTCCTCGGCCTCGACCTCCTGCGCTGTCTGCACGCGAGGGCTGCGCACGTTCTTCAGCAAGTCGTTCTGCGAACTGTGCGATGCGGTAGTGTGCAGCCGCTGCCGCATGACCAATCGCGTGTACATAATGGAGGGCAAGCTGTTCAACCCGATCAAGATGGAGTTCTGCACTGAGTGCGTGGCCACGACCAACAACCTCAAGGCCTCGTGGGTCGCGACGCAGGAGCTGCTACAAGTGGCGGACGAGCGGGAAGCGCGCGAGGAACAGGAGAACAGCCAACGCGTGAGTGGCACACAGAGCGATCCACAAACGTCCTCGCTCACGCGCCGGTCCAACAGCCCCAACGAGCGAGGCCTGGAGAAGTCTCGCTCTGCCACGTGGACCAGCAGCCAGCAATCCCCACGCGACCGACGAAGCATGTCAGTCTCGAGTGTGCGCGCCAGTATCAGTCGCCTGTGGCACCCGTCCAGCACTCGCGGTATGCCTGGGGTCCACTCCAGTCTGGCCACCACTGTGCTGCATGAAGATGAGGTCGAGACGTTCGGGTCCATCCAGGACGATGACGACGACTGCCCCATCATCGAGCGGCCGTCCCAGATCGAGAACGACGAGCTGGAGCAGGCCCACCACGCCGTGGACCTGGTGATTATGTACCCTGATCAGTGAGCAGTTCCATGTGTAGAACTATTTAAGCGGCCATCACGGTCGTGACCCAAGACAATTCAATTGCGTGTTGGTTCCTCTCGTGTGTCTGATGTCGGGCCGGATGCAGCGGCCAGCGACTGTCGTAGTTTGACAGCATGGTTGTTGAGTCGACGCCAGTCCGGAGCTGCTTGGTCGCGCAGTCTCCGCAACAGCTTCTTCTCTGGCGACGTCAGTTGGTCGCAGGTAGCTCGGCTCTGGTTCCTTAGCAGAAGAAGCACCAGCTGCGCTCTCTCGGCCAGCAATTGCGGTGGGATGGAGACTGTCACATTTGCGGTAGCGGCGGGTGTCCCCTGCGAGACGACAGCAGCTTCAGCGTTGATGAGGATAGCCTTGGAAGCGGTTGTTGGTGCATGGCCAGTCGCCAGATCACGCTCCTGCTTCCCACAAGAGACAATGCTGGCAGAGATCGTCTCTGAGAACAGCAGCGTGGACGAGTCGAGCGATTCCACGCGCTGCCACGTGGCTTTCAGATCTTGGCTCGCGGCTGCTTCGTGAGCGAACGAGGCCGGTACGGAGCGCACCACGACCAGGAATTTGCATTCGGCAGGCTCTCGCTCCTGGTCAAGCAGCTCATACTCAGCAACAAGCGACCCACGACAGTGCATAGTGGAAGCAGAAGCATGCGCAGTCGAGCCCAACCTGTGGCGCGAGCTGGAGCTGGACCTGCGCGGTCTCACCCGGCGCCACGAGGCCCAGGATCGGTCGCACGCGGAACTTCTTGGAGGACGTGCACTGGATCTTGAACACTGCTGGCGCCTCTGCTGGCGCCACGTTAGACAGTTCAAGGCATTGCGTTCGGCGGTCGCCCAGTGGGAACACCAGCGCCCCCGGGCGAGCGTCATAATCCAGCGCTATCATCGGAACCTCGCGTACTGTACAATGGCTCTCCGGAACCATCACCCTTGATAACGCCCGACCGGCCAGCCGCACTTGTGTGAGAGAGGTCCATGTCGCACGGTCGCCGGAACATCACGCAGGGTCTCAGCACGCGGACCACATGGGGGGGGGGCTATTGTGGGTACCCGTTGCACCAATCGCTGGCATCGAACGGCTTTCGATCGCAAAAAGGCCGCACGGACAGACAGACGCATCGCTCGGCCGTCTCAGTGCGAAAGAACTGCGGCCGCCTGATTCACCAGGATCTTCCAGCGCATATGTTTCTCCCTCAATGGTGCTTTGGATGGCGTTGAGAGTTGCGCGCGTGTAGGGACGTGAATGGAAGGGCAAAGGTGTTGGACGGGAAGCACGGGTACTGTACGTGCGAACGAGGGTTCCATATTAGGCACAGCCCTTTTATTGGCTCGCAGCATACAGTCCGTGCTCATCCGTGGGATCCACTGGACATCATGCCCAGGACGACAACCCTCTGGAGACCGCTTGTGGAGGCGCCCACTGTCGTGCGCCCTGGCGTTGGATCCATGACAATGGAGCGCAATGTCCCAGCAGCTGCGTACATGAAAAAGTGTACGAAGCTCTACTTATAAAAATGCATTGATCCTACGTACAGACGCCATAAACGGCCAATTTGGACGGGAGAGCTCAAAAAGGCAACGGCCCGGCTCTTCAGATTGCCGTTTCCATTTCTGCAGTTTATTGCGTACAGTTCATGCCTTTAGAAACAAAGATCTCAACGGTCCAAATATACTTATCAATTTTGAGAGGTTCTAGCCAAATTTATCTATAATCGAACAAGTGTGTGTCAATGAGGCAGATGCGCCTCGTACGGTACGGGCGGGGGGTCCGGTCCACCGCGTCTCCATCAATAGAATGGGGCGCGTCATTCCTAGACTTTCCAGCCGGATCACTCGCCGTTGTCAGAGTGATCGGCAGTTGCGCATTCCCTCAGCCATGGCGTCCCAGAGACCGCGCTTCCCGCTGCCCAAGGGCTACTTCGGCAACGTGCAGCTCTCGCCCGCGCAGCAGGACAAGTACCGAGAGATCGCGCGCACGCGAGTGGAGGCTGCGCTGGTGGATGAGCGGGAGTTCGTGCACCACCGCCAGCAGCAGATGGACCTGGACACGTGGAAGCTGGTCACACAGAAGCACCACCTTCAAGTGTACCGCCGCCAGGGCGCTCGCGTGCCGGCGGGCGACGGCTCGACGCCCAGCATGATGAGCGTCGGCCGGCTGGAGGGCACGATTGAAGACGTGATATACGGTTCGTACGACAAGAGCCACGAGGAGATGAAGATCACCAACTCGTTCGTGGATGTGAGCACCAAGGACTGCACGGTGCTCAACACCATCGACACGGCCACGGCAGACGACCCGTTCCACTACTTGGGCGTCAAGTGGATCCTGTCTAAGTTCCCCATCGTGCGGCAGCGGGACTGGTGCTATCTGGAGGCCATGGGCATCAAGCGCGACGTGCACGGCGAGCGCTACGGCTACTTCGTGCTTCACTCGGTCAAGCTCAAGGAGTGTCCGCCGTTCGACCGCAAGGCCGCAATCCGTGGCCAGATGTTCTTCACGTTCATCTTCCGTGACTCGGTGCAGCCGGGCATGGTCGAGGTCTTCTCTCGCGGCGCGTTCGACCCGGCCGGCGAGCTGATCCACCAGTTCTCGGTCATCGCCACAGCCGGCGTGCTCACGGGGATCGTCACGGCCGTGAGCTGCGCCGAAGCCAAGAAGCTTACACTGCTGTCGTTCACCACCAAGAAGCCCACGATCGTGCAGATCGCAGATGACTGCTCGGTCTGCGGCAAGCCCAACGGCCGCTTCACGTTCATGCGCGCCTGCCGCATCTGCCACCACTCCATGTGCTCCAAGTGCGCCGTGAAGAAGCACATCTTCGGCGGCCGCAACTTCGCGGTCTGCCGCATCGAGTGCTGCGCCAAGTGCATCTTCCGAGCCAAACGCATGGATATCCGACCGGCCGACGAGCAGTTCTCGATCCTGTCGTCGCCTCGACTGAATCGCTCCAGCACATCGCAGACGATCAGTCTGGGCGACATGATGATGCCTGAGTCCATCCAGCTCTCCGTGGGGAGCCCAGTAAACTCGTACGACGAAGGAGCGCTCCCCAGCGACGATGGCGTCGTGACGGACGCGGATTTGGACGAGATCTTGGCCACCGTGCTCCCGGACCAGCCGATCGCGCGGTCCGTGTCCGTGGACATGATCTCCGAGAGCATCGGCCGACGTCACTCGGCCGCAGCAGTTGTGCCGACTCCGCCAGACGCGAACGAGCAGGAGATGCTCTTCCGCAAGATGGTGGCGCTGCAGCTGGCAGCCAAGCAGGTGTACGACACCACGCTGGCCAACCAGGAGCTTATGCACGGCATGCAGTGAGTGGTCAAAGCATGGCTCGTTGTTCGTACTATTTAAACGTGTCGTAAACATTGCGTAGCTCCAATCTGTTGTCTCTGTTTTTGTGTGTTGGCTGTCTGGTGCCGAAGTGAGGTTTTTCATCTCCTTCTGGAGCTCTTAACAAGGGTTTATCGTTTGACATTGGTACAAATGACGAATCTAGCTTCAGCTACTCGGTGACAACTATACCCTCAGTGCCAGGACCCCTCCCATTCTGACAGCGTTCCCTTCTGAAAGCGCCGGCACCATTTGAGAGACGGACTGACAACGTAGGCCTCTCAGTTGCACCCAAAGCACCCTAATGGCACAGTGCCGATAGCAAGCAGAGCTTTCCGGTAAAGACTCGAACCGTTGAGCTCAACTCAGAAACAGTGTATCCAGGTTCAGTCGAGTCAACAGGGACGTCTTTTGTCAAAATGTTGTCGAATGATACCGGCATTTGTCAAACCGTCCGTCTGAGAAAAAGACAGGCTGGGCAACCTGATCACAGTGGGCCGATGGCCAATGCTGAAGCCTGGTGCATCACCCGTACAAACAAGCCTCCAGCGGCCCAGCGGAACTGGTCCCTCCCAAGTGCGCGGTCTCCATACATACGGAGGTCGAAGCCAATTCGATTCGCTCTCTCGCCCGGCGTCCGTAGAGATCGAGGGACCGGAAGCGCGTCTGTCAACTCTCCATGAGATGATGGGTCCGCGGCTTTCCCATGCCCTCTCGCTCTCAGTGTGATTGTCTGACAGTCAACAGGCGCTCTCGGCCGGCGGATGCTCAGTTGAGAACTCGCTCCACGCTTCGCTCTCTCTGTATGGGCTCCTACGTAAGGCCCAAGTTCCCGCTGCCCAAGGGCTTCTTCGGCGACGTGCAGCTCACGCACGACCAACGCCAGCGGTTCCGCCGCACGGCGCACACGCAGGTGCAGGCCGCGCTGGCGGACGAGACCGACTTTGTCCAGAATCGGAACCGGCAGGTGGATCTGGACACGTGGAAGCTGGTCACGCACAAGCACCATCTGCAGGTCTACCGCCGGCGCGAGCGCCAGACCGAGGTCGACAGCAGCGTGCCCAGCATGATGAGCGTGGGCCAGATCGAGGGCAAGCTGGAGGACCTTATCTACGGCTCGTACGACAAGAGCCACGAGGAGATGAAGATCACCATCTCGTTCATGGACGTCAGCGCCAGGGACTGCACGGTGCTGAGCACCATCGAGACCGCCACGGCCGACGACCCGTTCCATTACTTGGGCGTCAAGTGGCTGCTCTCCAAGTTTCCGCTCGTGCGGCTGCGCGACTGGTGCTATCTAGACGTACGTGTATGTGCGCTGCTTTGAGTCTGTTTGAAGCGCCATGCTCACACCATTGCTCTGCATAGGCCATGGGCATCACCAAGGACAAGCAGGGCCGGCGCTACGGCTACTTCCTGCTCCACTCGGTGGATCTGCCGGACTACTGCCAGCCGTTCGACCTCAAGGTTGCTATTCGAGGCCAGCTCTTCTTCACGTTCATCTTCCGCGAGGCTGTCAAGCCCGGCATGATCGACGTGTTCTCGCGCGGGTCATTCGATCCGGCGGGCGATCTGATCCACCAGTTCTCGATCATCGCGACCGCCAGCGTGCTCACGGACATTGTCGGCTCCGTGAGCTGCGCCGAGGCCAAGAAGCTGACGCTGTTGGCCTTCGGCAACGTCAAGCGCAAACTATCGAAACCGAACAAGAACGAGTGCTCCGTGTGCTGCCGAACCGTGGGCTTGAGTCTACTGTCCATGAAGGTGTGCAGCATTTGCACCGCGACCGCCTGCTCCCGGTGCACCGTCAAAAAACACATCTTTGCTGGTGCCAATCACTCGATCTCCCGTGTCAATTGCTGCGCTAATTGCATCATTCGAGCCAAGAATATGGACGTGCGTCCGGCCGAGGAGGAGTTCTCGCTGCTCTACTCGTCCTTGGAGCCGTTGCTGAGCTCCAGCCAGCGCTCCACGATTCACAGCAACCCCTATGGCGCGCCACGTCGGAGTTTTGAGCTGGACCATAGCGAAATGGACGACGGACTACACGAGGACGAGAGCGACATTGAAGCTTTGATTGACCGCGTGAATAGGGCGCGATCCAAGGCCAGGGAAGCTCCTCCTGATGCAAAGCCTGTGGAGCCAGCGCCGTCCATTCCCCCCAGACGAAATCGAGCACCGCCACCGCCGGTACCAGCGACACGGCCTCAGATCACAGTATCTAGCGATGGAGCAGTAGTCGCTGTATCTTCTCGACCAGTGAGCCTCGCGTCGAAGAGCCAAGCGCCAACGAAACACGAGTCCATGTACTCCAAGATGATGGAGTTACAGGAGACTGCTACGAAGGCCCGAGCCATCGCACAGGCCAACCAAGAGCTCATGCTGAACATGCGCTGATGGAGCCTCCGAGCAC
>JAADVF010000450.1:0-23622 GCA_023334555.1 Elongisporangium undulatum
ATACAAGGACCAGCGATTGCGATGCCGTGTGTCTCACAAGCGCCGCACAGTTGCTGCCATAGTTCCGACTGGGCGCGGTAGTTGGCGATTGTGGCACGTAGCGCGAGCACGATCTGTGAGCGTACGCTCTTGATGGACACTCTTGACTCAGTGGTATCAGACTTGGTTGCCATGAGATCGCTTGCTTCATGGATGGCGAATCTAAAAATGAGGCTGGCGGTTCTTTCTTTCCACGGATGATTTTGCAAGGCATTGTCGAATTTCGCGCCATAACGGGCACTGTTCTGTTGCAAAAAGGCGCCAAATGGTAGCGACAGTTGGTGCCCACGAGACAGTTCATGGCGAAATCACTCCAACAGATCAACATAAACCCCTAGGAAGTGCCACTGTGGAGCATAAGCGCAGAAAAGACCAGTCAAGATGTCATGGCTACATGTTGTGTTTGTTTTTGCACGGACTAAGACCGCGATCCTGGAACGCGCAGCAGAAGGAAGATATGATTCATCAAAGCAACCGCAAACGACTTCCTTTTGAAAGAGGCGATCGCAGCACGCACTCTCATCCTCGGATTGCGTTGGCAGGGGACCTTCACGCCACTCGGAAGCAGCTACAGGCAGTATCTATATGCATTAACACTCTATGTTGCGAGCGATCCGACCATGACTTTACTGTCCATGGCCAAACGGAAGCAGATGAGCGTGCGCCTAGATAGAGATTCTCGACGGCACGTGGCAGTAGACAACCTGGTCTGGCTGTACTGAGCGCATCCCCATGCACCAGCGATCCGATATTTCAGCATGGGAGAGTGGCTCAAGGCGGCTTGCGCAAAGTGGTTCGGCTTTCTGCTGCTCTCGCGAAGCAATCTCCAACCATTGCGTCCTGTGGAATGCTTCGTGCTCCATTCCGTCGCAAAGACACGACTCCGCTGCTCTCCACCAATGAGATTCCCCATTGGGCCCAGCTCATTTGAAGTTGCAGCCATGCTGTCACTCAAACGAGGCAATGGCACTAAACTCCCGACTTGCGCATCCTCCATGATCTCACTCTGCAATTGACAAGGCCAAGGGACCAGCTCAAGTCATGGCCAAGGACGTGCTCTCGGTGCCGGTGATCGACATTGGCGCGCTCATGCGATGCGAGAGCGACGCCCAAGTGGACGCGCTGCTGCTGGTGCAGCCGTCCAGCGACAGCTCCCCCGTTGCTTCTCAAATCCGCCAGACCATTGAGGAGCTACGCGCAGCCGCGACCGAGTGGGGCTTCTTCTACATCGCCAACCACGGACTCACGGACGCGCAGATGCAGGCGTTCCAGACCGCTATGCGCGCCTTCTTCAAGCTGCCCCAGCAGGAGCGCAATGCGCTGCGGCGCCATGCCACCAACTCGCGCGGCTACTTTGATGACGAGCTGACCAAGAACAAGACCGACTGGAAGCAGGGCTTTGACTACGCAGGTCAGCAGGAAGACGGACCAGCCGACGACGCGGTCTATAAGCGCATGGGCCATGATGAAAACCAGTGGCCGCCTGAGCACGTGCTGCCTGCGTTCAAGACGACAATGGCCCAGTACTTTGGCTTGATGGAGCACATTTCGCGTCGGCTGCTCAAGGTCTTCGCTGTGGCTCTGGGCGAACAGCCCGACTTCTTTGACCAGTTCTTTCATGCCAGCAGAGACGGCAGCAAGACGTTGGCGCTTGACAACAACTCCAGCTTCCTGCGACTGAATTATTACCCTGTGGCGCCCAACCCAGAGGCCACCATGGGCGTGTACCACCACACGGACGCCGGCGCTCTGACTGTGCTGCTGCAGGACGACCAAGTGGCGTCTCTGCAGGTTCTACACCGTGAGACGCAGGAGTGGTGCCTCATCCCGCCTCGCAAGGACACGTTTGTGATCAACATCGGTGACATGGTTCAGGTCTGGTCTAACGACAAGTTCCAGGCGCCGCTTCACCGAGTGCTGGCCAATGGATCGCAGGAGCGGTTCTCTGCGCCGTTCTTCTACAATCCGTCGTACGATGCGCTGGTAGAGCCGGTCGTTGTGCTGGACGGTGAAAAGCCCAAGTACCGTGCGCTAAGCTGGCGCGAATTTCGACTGCGTCGATTCCAGGGCGACTACGCGGACTCTGGCGAAGAGATCCAGATCGGCCATTTCCGGATTCCGACAGAAGCAGCATGAAGAATCATACAGTTATAAACGTCGTGCTTGAGCACATGATGCGTGATTTGGATTTATTCGTTTCCTACCTGAACCAGCCACCACAATGGCTTTCGTAGTATTACCAGCGTCGGCTCCAACCCTTTTACTGGAGACGCTTTCACCAAATGCTCAATCCAAGTTGATCTGTTGCGTCTGGCTGATATATCAAGCCCACAGAAGATGCTCGCTGGCGCAGCGGCAACGATTGCATCAACGCAGGTCCTTTGCTTCGAGTTGCGTCTCGACCGATGGGGAATAATCACTTCCTGGAAAATCATCTTGCCACGGTTTACATTGCCGCAGAAACTGGTTCAGGATGGGTCGGTTATAGGTTGGTCAGCCGTCTCTATCCACTGATTACCTGCCAATTCTCCAAGCATCGTCACAGCCTCGATATTACTGTAGTTGTGATACGATGATACGATCAATTGGCCCAATCGCTTCACCGAATTTCGTTGGAACGAACTTCAGCGTAATGGCGTTATTCTTTTAGGCAACATCAGGCGTGAACACGACCAATGCACACCCCAAACAAATACTAATCAGGCGCAAACGTTTCTCGAGTCTTGAGACTGATCACTTTTGGTGGCTTCCAAGTGATTGGACCCACTTCGTCCATTGGAGGAGGCTCTTCTTGTTCATTCTTCAGCACAACATCTGTGAGTTTCGCCTTGCCATCTGCACTGATTGCAACGTCGTTGCACTTGAGACCGCCATGCACCACTCTGTGCTTCGTGTGGAGACTCGGCAGTCCCAAAGCAACTTCATGCAGCTTGCTTGGTCCACGCCTGTTTTCCACTCTTGTTTAAGTATATAGTATTCACTTAATCAGGTAACCAGGAGGGAGGGACGAGCCAGTTGCAGGACCGTCTGGTGGGCTTCTGCAACTCCACTCTGATTGGCTGAAATTGGCGTAATAGATGATCATTGTTGATCGTCACCAAATTAAGGACATAATATGAAATGGAGACCCCTGTGGCGCAACGGCGGCGCGAGGCCAATCGCCAGAGCGCGCGCAGACACTACCACAAGAAGCGGGTACCCGTGCGCATGGTCTGCCCCGCACTGGCTCTGCCGGCTCTCCCGTCTGACGACTTGGTGCTTCTCGTTCTGATAGGAAGAGATCGAGCGCCTTCGAGCGGAAGCGGCCGCACTGGCGAAGCAGTACAGCACCAACCGACCGTTCCTGCGCTACAACGACCGGCAAGAGGATGACGTTGAGGCGTCGATTAGAACTCTTCGACGGGAGAACACAGCTCTGCGCATGCGCTTGGACCGATTTGTGGCCTGGGAACGGAAGCTGAACGTCATTCTTGAGGATCGAGAGCGAGTGTTAGCGTATGCTCTGCCCTCTGAGCTTTCGGCTATGGAACCGCCTCGGCAGAAGCCCAAACGCTCTGGAATCCGACTCAAGAAGCCGCTGACGGTGGAGGAATGCCATGCGATCGGACGCCGCGTCTACTCGGAGATCGTGAGCTTCAGCTCGAGCGGAAGGGACGGCCTGATCTCCACCGGCGCATCGGTCTTTGGCTGGACAGACCAGCGCCGAGTCGAGAACGGCCTGCTCAAGTTTTCGATCAGCAAGCTTAACTCTAACATGGGCCCCGAGGAAGCCAGTGCCAGCATTTGGGCTTTGTTGACCGCGCCCAACGGCTTCAGCAAGGTGATCTCGCAGAGTTTGAACATGCACAGCGAGGTCGTGCAGGTCGTGGACCACAGCAACGTTGTCATTCTGCAGGAGAGCCGAGTACACAGCAACGCTGCTGACGGAAAGCCTACAGTCACCGTCGTGCGTGCGCTCGTACTGCTTACTCTGTTTGCGACTGAGAACGGCTATGTGTTTGCGGATTACGCACTGGACCCGGACCTAGCGATTATCCAGCCGAATAACTATCTGGGTCCGTCTCCAGCCGATAATGTGATCGTTCAACACGTTTGGGAGCCTATCTTCTGCTGGGGCACGTTCGAGCGCGTTGAGGGCGCTCCGCACCAGTGCCTTTCAAGTTTCGTGGGAACATTTCCCGTAGAAGGCGCCAATTATAGGAGCTGGGCCGTGGAAGTGCTGCTCCTGGCGCTGCGAATCGACGGCTATCTTATCGCACCTCAATGGATATTACCGCAGGAGGAATAATAACCCCCAAGTCAGTTGAATCTGTATTTCGTCGTAGCTGTGATTGGTATGGTTATGATCTTGAAAGTGCGCTAGAGCTGTAGCACGCGAGAATGAAGTTCTTTCCAAGTGGCCAAATCGCCGCAAAAGAGTTCTCAAGTGCAAACTCAGCGATCGTAAGATTTAGTATCCGTGAAAAATGAGAGTCCAATGACGACGGATGCGTCGGTCTATAGCTGAACATACTGCCGGATTCTCAGTCGTATTCTGCTGTTGCGAGAACGAACGAAAGGTGCCCGAGCTGTGATATTTTGTTACTTGAAATTGAATAAGCAATTAACTAGTAGTGCTAGCTGCGAATTGCTAGATGATTCAGGCTTCACCACAAGTCTCATATGGATATCATCGACATTGTCCTGCAGCCAACGTGTAATCGTTAGTCAGGTTGGGATTTTCGTGGTTGTGAGCAATTCACTTGCTCCACTCTCGTATCACTGTCGATGTGTTAAATAGTAGGTCTCTGCATCTCTGGATTCGCGAAATTATGACAACGCAGATATGGTTTTATCCACTACGACAACACTCTAAAGCCGCTGCACTGGGTTGGCTCAGTTTCTCCGATTCAAATTGGAATTCAGAGTTGACACCAGGTTACTCAGTATCCGAAGACTCAACATCCGAGCCGGCAAATACGTTCCAAAGTCCATAACATGTCGATGCAATTAATATAATAATCGATGCTGGTCAATACGTGCAAAAGTTTAGTTAAATAAGGCCGAGAATATCAAATCACCGTCACTGCAATAAGCAAAAGCACTGAGAAAGACAAAATGACTAAGGGTGAAACCGTTACGAACCGGTTCAAAAGGCCCTTGTCTCAATCATTAATCGGTCTGTCGCCAACTGTCGCATCGTTCGTGAATTCACCCACCATTGGAAAACCTTCATGGCTCCTCTCCTGACCTCGGTAGTTGTCGTGTGTCGCGCGTATTCACGGCTGAGTGTGCTTCCAGGGGCGGCGTATATCATTGAGGCCTATATTGAGGCTTTTTGGATCGATAGACCCTTGAGAGTGCGTCTCAATATGGATTCGTACGTTTGCTGGATCGTTTTGGCGATAGAGAGTGGCCAGGAGTGAGCTCTCACTTCCGCGAACGGCGTCTCCTGAACGCCATCGATAAAGCCGTGGGTGTATGCGAGAACGTGTATGTTCTGCACTGGTGGCTGACGAACTACCTTCCACACAAGAGAGATGCACATGTTTTCTATATTTTCAAGATGGCTGCTCAGTACAACCGCCTGAATGTTCTCGATTGGCTGAAGAAGCAAGATCTGCTCCGAAATATCGATCCAACGCGATCGATCACGTGCATTTCCCCAGCAATTATCCGTTGGCTGCACGTGAATATGCCCGGGATCCGGATGAAAATCAGTTTGACTCGCTGCTCGACTGATAAAGACTTTGAATTCATGAAATGGACCCTCAAGCATGAATCTGTGTACGAAATGGATGGTGTAATGAACTGCATCAACGACGCCGCAGCCAACGGATGTCTTCTTCAGTTACAATGGTTGCATGAACATCGTTCTAAGCGCTGTCAACCGCAAATGCTAGCAGCAGTGATTTTTAATGAGCAATTGGAGATCGCAAAATGGCTCTTACTTACATATCCAGAGGGATATTTTGATGATCCTGTAATCTCTTGGTTCACGCCGTTGAAACACACGATTGAAACGTGGCTTGCCTACGAATATCAGTGGAAAGACCTCAATAAGCGCCAAGCTTGGACTAAATGCTCGACTAAAATCGCAGTCGAAGGTCGCGATTCAGATTCACTCGGGTTCTTTTTGGAGATCCAGACTGGTGCGAATTGTTTCCAAGCAATGCAAAGTGCTGTAGACCGTGGCGATTTAAAGATGGCAAAGATGCTGATCCCGCATCAAGCGCCAGTCTCAGTGTTTTCTTTGGATATGGCTGCGACATGCGGTCATTTGGAGATGATTCAGTGGCTCTATGATAATGCTCCGGTGCGTTCCACGACTAAAGCCATGAATCTTGCTGCTGCGTTTAATCACCTTGATGTAGTTAAATGGCTTCACTCGAACCAAACGGTGGGCTGTACGACCGACGCCATGGATTGCGCTGCCGGGGGGGCATTTGGAAATGAATCAGTGGCTGCACACTCATCGTACTGAAGGGTGTACAAAGAGAGCGCTGGAGAAAGGTGCGGGACGAGGTTATTTGGATATAGTCGAATGGATGCATGAAAATCGAACAGAGGGTTGCAGGGCGAACGCAATGGACGAAGCTGTTGAGCTAGGTCATCTGGATGTTGTCCAGTGGCTCCACACCCATCGCTCGGAATGCTATTCGGGCTATGCCATGGATACGGCTGCTGCTGGTGGATATTTGGATATTGTCAAATATCTTCACGAGAATGGGCTTGTAGAAAACGATGGAGACGGCGATCAAGACGCCGTTGATGCGGCTGCCTCTAGAGGAAATTTGGAGATGGTTCGGTTCTTTCACGAGCAACGCCACAGTAATTGCTCATCCGAAGGTTTCGATGGCGCTGCTTTCCACTGCCGCTTGGATGTCGTGACTTGGATTCATGACAACAATTCAGACGTGCCTCTTTTTGAAGGGTTGTACGGAACTGCACAACAAGGCGACTATCGATGCTGAAGTATTTGGTAATGAATTGCGACTGCACAATTGATACGGAGCTACTTGACACGTTGCAATCCTATGAGCAGTTTGCGGCTCTGGAGTGGCTGCTAATGTACTGCACTTCCGTCGCAAACATGACAATCGACAGTCCATTTCTTGCGCAGAATTGATTCCGATTTATATGTCGCTTATAAGACAAAGTCATAATCAGTTTGATTCAAGAATTTGTATGCTCTCCACCTCACGCCATCCTCACAAATGTGGATAGACCATTAGTTTACCAATTTATTGTTTTTCTTCTTTGTCTCTCGAGCGCACGCTCAGCATCTCATTAATTAGGCTGAAGACCATATAGATAACAATGTGACAGTCAAACTACCAGCAGAACATGAAAAAGACTTGCTCGTAGCACGTATCCTGCGTCGGGCAAAACTTTGGCGATCGTGTTTCATATTAACATACTACTTATAACTTACTCGCCTTGATTTCGATTGCGAATTCGCTGGTTACAAACGTTTAGGCACACTTTTACCAAGTTCCCGAAGTGCTTTCCCCTTATCGAGGTAAATCCAACCTTGCTCTGAAAGCAACTATTCGGCAAGTTAGTCAAAGTGTTTCTATCATGTCCACTCGTATGGCTCCGGCTTCGAGCTAGGAATAAATACGTCACTTGGGACCACAGATAATTCCGCCGGATCTGCTTGCACATTTCATTGATTTCATCCGCCATATTGCGCATCTAATGACTCTCATTCACAAACATGTGAAGGCGAACAGTATCCGGCGGTTGAATTGCGTCCAGTACTTCGATCAATCTCCAGAGACGTTCCATCACAGCCACGCAAATAAATTCGCCCATGCCCTTGAAACATTCAATCTTCTTGACGCCAAGCTTATCTGCTTGTACGATCAATGATTTGATGCAGGAATCATATTCAAATAAATCTTTCGCAGCAGATGACTCGCACAGGTGGGCAACACAATTATTATCGCACTCGCTTTTATACTCGGCCATACTTGATAGCATTCGCGACAGAGCATATCGTTCGACTTAGGATAACTTTGGAATGCGCGGTAGGAGGAACAAAATCAGATCTGGGCTTCTGGATCGACATGCGAATGAAAAGGTTGAGAGGCGATGGCGACCCTTTCGAGTCCAGTTGTACTCATCTGACGTCTCTGACAGGAAGCTGTGGACTTGCTGTGTATCGCTCGCTCGGATGGCTTGGAAAAACTGTAATGTTTGACTCTGTTCTAGAGTTATAGAACAGCATCACCAGCACTCACTCAATCTTCGCAGCCGCTGTTGTACTACTTCCAGAAGCGTTTGCATCGTCGCCGAGACCAGTCCATGCACATGGAATTCTCTAGAAGTAGTTAGAGCAGATCTGTCTTTTGCATATTCAAGCTCGCTCCGCATTTTGCTCGATAAAGCACATTCCGTTTGACTCGTGTTTTACAAAAACTGCATGCTGCGCTCTGGCATCATCTCGCGACTTGACTATGGTTGGTGATCTGTGCTTGGCAGCTACAGCTCCAAGAGAAAAAATATGACTACGGAAACTTTCGTTATTGTCACCTTCTTTGAACTGATACGAGATTGATGGATGTTTATCACGGTGTATAGTGCTCACAACAGTCCAAATCGAAGCGCCACACATCAGGAATGGAGTAAAACAATTCCATTAATCTCTATCACTGCGAAAGAAACCCCGCCGACAGTTTCCCAGTGTAGATATATATTCAGCAGCAACCGTGGATCATTCTCCAGCTAAAACTCATCCAATAACTAAATGGACCAAAATCGCCCAATCGTCTGGTTGGTATTTAATTTACTAATCTTGGCCCGCTTGCCCGCTGCAACTCGAACTTACGCCTTTGCTCTTCTTTGGCACGTTCGTGGTTGCGAAAATATAAAGTCAGCGGAATAAGCGCTGCACACAGAACCAGCGTGAAAGCGTAGATCGTGGTCAGACTACCGTCAAAATACTCGTTTGAGATGAATACGGCCGGGTACTCCAACAGATTCACGATGGCGCCAACGGAGAAATTGATGCCCATGAGCGTACCGAGGTTCTGGAGTCCGAATATCTTGGCCACAAAGACCGAAAGCACCGCGTACAGGAACGACCGGAACCCCGTGAAGAGGATGAAGGTCAGACACTGGATAGGCAGATTTGGGATCAGTGCCAACACATTGTACGCGAGGCCAAGTCCATTCGTGACCAGTAGAGACAGCACCAGCCCCTTCTTCTCCACGATAAAGTTGATCACTGGCACGAACAAAAAGCCCAAGGGAAGAATGCCGCTGAAGATCTTGGTGTACAGGAAGTCGTGGTCGCCATCGCCATAGTTTTCAAGCAGCTTGTTGGTGGTTCCGATGTAAATGGTGCAGCACAGCATCTGGATCGTGGCGAACACGAGAATGAATACGAATTCGGTCGACACGAGCTGCTTGCGAATAGCCACATCTACCAACTGCAGTTCTTGCTGCTCTGAGGTGTCGACCATAATGGGAACATCGACTACAGCGCTATAGGAGGCACTCGGCGTTGGAGGTTGCGGTGCTTCGGCGTCATTGACTTGGCTTTTGATAATGTCACTTGGAGAGCTCTGGCTTGCACTGCTGAGACTGCTTTCGTTTACGTACCAGAACACGATCAAGAGCAAGTAGATGACGCCGGCGATCACCGTCAGTCCAATAAAGAGCTGCTGGCGCGTGGTCGCAAAGGTCGAATGCAGCGAGTAGAGAACGAGGAACACCACGCTGCTGCCGTCGAACAGGCAGTTGATGCCTGCCAAGATAGCGGTCTGGTACTGCACAATCACGAAGCTTGCTGGGAACGACGTCATCATGGTGATGCTCCCGCCCAGCGCCAGCATGCTGTAGGCCGGAAGGAACACGTCGAAGGTCTGCGAGTCGGCGAACGCCATGAGTAGCAGGCCAGAGAGCTCCACGATTGCAGCAACGACGACCGCTTTTGTAGGACCCGCGTAGTCCACAAACATGCCAACTGGCAACGCTGCGACGTTCATGGCCACAGAGGCGATCGCGAACATGAGGTTAAGTTTGTTCTCTTGTCTGGCGCAGAGGAAGCCAGAGTCGCTCGAGTCGTCACGGTTACTGACCAGCGAGCCGTCCTGGGCACAGAGTTCAGCGTACTGCTCTTCATCCTGCAGCATCAGCAGCAGCGGCGCCCAGCCGAAGATGAGCCCCGTGAGCAGCAGGTTCGCCGCAAAGACCGTCAGCACGAGCGCGATGCACTTGGGCTCAATCCGTCGCTCCATCGTGTCGTGCTAGTGATAAAATATAATCTGAGGAATGGGTGTGGGTTCAATGCGTTTCGGAGTGATGACCGTGCGGAGGCGGATGCTGAAACTGGCCCAGTGTGGCCACAGACAGACAGAGATCTGTGCGTCAGGTTGTCTGCATGCGTTCAGCCACCAACGAATGACTTCTGCCTTTCGTCACGTCTCTATCACGGCGACTCAGACTCAGACGTACGCAATCGGGAGTGATTGTGCCCATTTGCATGTCAGCTCGAATCATCGCTGTGGTCTCCAATCCTTTGTAATCGCCAATAACTCGCGACGACCAACGAAAGAAACCACGGCTACTAGCGTAATTACGAAGAAAGAGCTGCATTGTAAATGCGAGAGATCAAAGCCATTTTTAAAACTGGGGTTTGGGTGCAAACACATCATTCAAATGTATGGCTCCAGTGCGCCAGCAAACACGTCAGCTGCAGGAATACGCACAAACGCATTGTTGACACGACGGAAAGTGGTTTTGTGGGCACAAGAGCACAAGCGTGCAATGGAGGCACACACGTCGGAATGGCATGGCCAGACACGCGAAGCTTCAGTCTGAATGACGATCAGCGAACGGGATCAAGAGCACTGCACGAAGCTGTGGAACCAGCACAAAGTGTTCACGGCACCGCCGATCAGCAGCGGGCACGCTTCTGTGCTTGAACTCCACTTGGATCATGAGTCACGGTTCCACTGGTTTATCGACAGCAGAGGAACAGGCCGGCCGAAGCACCATATCCGAACGTCGAATGACGTGCCGCTGCGTACCAGGAAACACAAAATCCATGTTCCAACCGCCAGGAAGCAAGAATCTCCTCGTATCATGCGCATAATTGCCAATTTGGGAAGTGATCTCCGTCTTGGCACAATCCTGAGCTGTGCCTCTCACTTTCGTGACAAACAAATTAACCTTCGTGGTCGGATCAGCGTCATCACCAATGTACAGCGCCTCGATAAACACACTCGTGAAGCAATCGACTGTGCTGCAAAGCCATCTCTTCAAGGGAACACGCCTCGCGATAAGAACTTCCACGTCTTGACGTCGTGTCTGACCCGGCGCTGGAACTCTCGAATGGCGTTGTCTCGTTGAGCTGGCGTCACATAGCCGACAAGCGGCGCATAGTTTCGCTCTGCCTCAGTCATAGAGACCATGCTCTGGTGCGATTCTTTATAAGTGGGCTGACTTCCTTTCCCATATTTTTACTGGTCTCAAGCGTGAGTCGTGTTCTTCTTTAGAAAGCGGCTTCACAGTTTACTCTGCCCCTCATGAAAAGGTGGGCGCTGGGTTCGGTAGCACCAGTAGACGTACTGACCGGCCTTGGACTGCTGCAGCGTCTGGATCCGCTGCCGCATCGGGTGGTCAAACGCTTCGATTCTCAAGGCGGTAAGAAACGGGTTTTCTGGAGGCAGCAGCACCAGCGCCATATGCGCGCAGAACGAAATGTCCGCCGCAGAGAATGTGTCTCCAGTAAGGAATTTGGAGCCAACAGGATCTTGGCCCAGTCGTTCTTCGGCTTGCTTTGCGAGCTCTTCGATCTTGGTCAGCGACCGCTCGGCGCCTGATTCCGTGATCTTCATCAGCCTGCACACGCCAAAGCGGATGGGCGGGTACAGCAGCCAACCCAGCGCATACTGGAGCCCTTCCAGAGGCCCCAGGAGCATCTTCCGAGCCGCCGCGTCGTCTCTAAACAGCATGAAGTACGCTACCGAGCGCTTGAGTCATCAACTCAACTACACATTCATCTAAGCAAGCGCACCTGTGCGCCTTGAGTGGGGCCCAAGCGATCGATCGTAGAACAACTCGAGCTCCTTGGTCTCTTTGGTCGGATACAGCGTTGGAAGGCTCTGAGCACACAGATCCAGGATGTCGGAGCTGTCGGTCAGCGCCCGCTTGCTCTCGGGCCAATAGAGCACCGGCACAGAGCGGCCGCCCGTGGGGATAGTGCCAAACAGATGCAGCACGGGCGCGTACTCGCGCTCTCGGAACGGGATCCTGGCCAGCTGCAGCGCCCAGCGAGCCTTCTCGCAGAAGTTGGAGGCCGGCACACTCACCAGCACCGCCCGACTCGTCATATTCAGATCAGGAGCTTGAATCTGACGGGAAGGCAACGGCTTGCGTTTAAGTCGGCTAATGTTCAACTTGAAGATAAATCAGTTATCGAGGTTTTATCCAGATGGTTTTTATCCAATTACCCACTACAGATATTTACCTATTATAGTTTAACCCACATTGTCATTGTCGATTTGGACGTTTCCGTCAGTCTGAGAACGGCAACAAGATGCGAATGCTGCATCTGCCGGACGTGGAGCTGGCCAGGATCGCCGGCTTCTGTCTGCCGCGCGACCTGGAGGCGCTCGCTGTAGCCAGCAGGATCATCTACAGCCACGTGCTACCGAAGTTCCCCATTTGGGAACAGCTCTTCTGCTTCCGCTGGGCCACGCTCAACTACGCGCTGCCAGGCGCGACCACCAACGAGGCCAAGATCGTGCTGGACGGCAACGTACGTGAGCTCTTTCCAATGTAAGTACATGCTAAGCAAGCCGGCTGTGTAGACGACTCACCTAGCTCAGGTGGATGTGTGTATGATATGAACAGCACGTGCACTGACAGCCGCATCTTTCAACTGCTGGCGCATGCCGTCGTGCGAATTCCGACCTACGTAGACCTTGCCCAGACGGAGAAAGCCAAGCACTACGGGAAGATGGCCACACGTACGTGACTCTATGTGTCTGTTTGCAGTAGACTGAGTAGATGGCTTCTGGAGTACGAGTGGATGCTGATCACAGTCAATGAAAGCGAGACTCAAGTCACTTTCTGGTGAAAATGCACACGTCGTGGATGTGACCTACAACGACTGGACCGACGCCCAAGGTGATCTATGCGTCCGATCCAACGTGTCATTCTCCACGGACTTCCACGTCGCGGTCTTTGCACAGAAACCCAAGAAAACGTGGGAGAAACTGGAGTACCACGTGGGCATTGTAAACAGTGGCTACTTTGAGATCACGCTCAAGAAGCACAAGGGCACGAAGCAGCCATTTGAGAAGATATCGATTGGAATGGGTCCTCGCTGCTTCCGTCTTGTCGCCGATCGTCCAGGAGCAGGTCATGATTCGCTTGGGTACCACAGCACAAGCGAGAGATGGTTCCTTGATGCGCCTCAGGTATCTGACAAAGCAACAAACCGCTTTCACTTACGAGACCCGGCATGGACAAATCTATCTATCTCTAACACTGGTACTTTGTAGCAGGTCTTCGGGTCTTCGGGTCATCGTTTGACTTGGGTGACACTGTTGGCTGCGGAGTTTGGCCGACCGGCAAGAAAACGTCGAGTGCGTGTTTCTCCATCAATGGGAAATGGATTCCACGTGAGTATATGCATTGATGGGATTTGTCGGTGCAGAGAAGTGCAGGTTTGGACTGAACCCTGTGTGATAAAAGCTATTGGAACAGTGCAAATGGATTGGCAACATCTGGAAATATTTCCTCTGATCGGAATGTGCCAGGCCTACGCAGTTCATTTCAATTATGGTCAAGAGCCGTTCTGCAATGACAACTTCGTTGGTACGTCAACGTCATTTGTATGAGTATTTGGTCAATGGCCTTTTGGGTTATTGATTCATGCGTATGTTTTTGGCAGAATGCAAATGCAAGCACAAGGAGATTTTGGATGATCTAGATTGGTACGAAATCCGCGAGTCGGACGGTGAAGAGTGGGAAGATGCATGTTCAGACGAAGATTCGGATGACGAAGACTACTAGACATTACATTCGTTCTCAGTGTATTTTGATCGCTTCCAAAACTTGCATCGTATCGTCAAGATCAAGAAGTAAAGTGAGTCATTAAAGCCTGGTAAACTCCATTTGACCAAATCCGTGTTAATGAATTGCGACCGCACGGATATTTAAGACCTGAAGGCGTTATTTTCTAGGTGCCGCGGTAAAGCTATGCCAGCATGGTCGATATTAAGTTCGTGATTTCGGTTTTTCACATATCCCCATTCTCGATATCGCTTCTCCTTGTTTTATTCCCATTCAGATCTTGCGATACGATCATTTCGCATCGAGCGATCCTCAGCGACTTCAACGCCACGTGTCAGCCTTACTGGCGTAAAATCGCGCGCCATTTCTTCAGCACACGTGGTGTCTCATGCGCATGGCTAGAGAAAAACGACTGGGTGGCGTTCTGTTCAGTCATATCTGAACGGATATTTTTCTTTCTGCTTTTCATCATTAGAAACCGTAGATTAGAAGGTGCTCGCCGTGACTTTGCTTTCGAGAGGTTCAGTCCCGACTATTTGTAACGACGACTGAAATTTGGAAGAGACGCGCGTTGTCTGTTCTTCAAGTTGAATCTTTGCACAATCAGTTCAGCCTCTCCACCAACGGGCGCACCGAGATGAAACACCTCGTCTATGGGTGATATCCGGCTGTTTCAGTTCCGGTCTTTTGATCAAGATCTCATCATTCATCAAAACGCGTTTGAGATCCAAGAACCAAGAGCATCACGATGGAGCAACAGATCGAGCCCAAACGCATTGCGCTCGTCCTGACAGTCTTTGCAGCGAATCTTCTGCTCACGGGCCTCATATATGGCTGGGCTCCGCTTTTGCTGATGCTGCAGGACGAAGACCAGTATGCAGAGCTTTGTGGTACCAACATCACACAAACCAGCGACGACTCTGGCTTCGTCTGCGTCAAGCAAGAGAACAAACTCAATCTGATCTTCGCAGTCGCGTCTGTGATCTTGAACGCTGCGTCGTTGCCGGTCGGTATGTTTGGCGACTACGCGGGACCCGCAAAAGCAGCTGCGATGGCTGCAGGCGTAGAGCTTTCCGGTCTGTTGCTAATGGCGTTTGCTGACTCGCAAACTTTCGATGTGTTTCTTCCGGCGTATGGCATGCTAGCACTTGGCGGAAGCATTACTATGATGACTTCGTACCCTGCAAGTTTTGTGATCATGAAGTACCAAACTGCGATACTTGCAACGATCAACTGCCTATTCGATGGCAGCAGCGTGGTGTTCCTCGTTCTCTACTCGTTGCAGTCGGCCATTGCGACCACTCGACAACAGCTTTTTATTGGACTGGCATTGCTCGCTGGTGTCGTTTATCTGCTTCTTGTAGTATTTTGGCTCGTTAACGAAAACAGCCTTAGCAGCGAAGCCAATGACAACACGAGCGACGCCGACAAAGATTCATTCACTGATCTTGTAATGGCCGAGACCCCGGTTGGAACCCCAAATGTCACCTACAGTGCCAATCTCGACGATTCGATTAGAAATGAACCCACGCTGAAGGAGTTGCAGCATGAGCTGGATTCAATGGAGTTGGTTGATGCGGCAATCTGCAAGCAACTTGCCTCGACGGAGTTCGTGTTCATTGTCGTATTTGCCACGACCCAGATGCTGTGCGCCACGATTTATATTGGTACAACCAACAAGCTCCTTGAAAACTATGGCGATGGCGATCACGACTACATGTACACCAAGATTTTCAGCGGGATTCTGCCACTGGGCTTTGTGTTCGTACCCGTGATCAACCATGTTGTGGAGAAACAAGGATTGCTACCTTCATTACTGGTCACGAATGGGCTAGGAGTGGCCTATAATGCGTTGGCGCTGATTCCGAATCTGCCCATTCAATGCCTTGCATTTATTTTCTTCACGGGCTTCCGCTCGTTCCTGTATACGGTGTTGTCGGTGTATGTGGCCAAATCGTTTGGACTTAAGAATCTCGGCACGCTAATGGGCTTCAACTTCTTCATCGGAGCTCTCGTGAATTTGTTGGAGTATCCCGCAGTTTTCATCTCAAACGAGTATTTAGGTGGTAGTTTGACCGGAATCTACGCCTTTATGTTGTTTGTTTGCGCAGCTTTAATTCCATTCACACTGTATTTGCGGACTTACGAGCATGTCAAAGAGGATCGACGTCAGGAATTGCTGTCACTTTTATCCAGTGTGCCAACAAGTTAGAGCTCACAAAGGTAAATAGAGTAACACCACCACATAGATAACAAGATACACACAAGATACAAAGTTACACCGAAGGGAGTGGAATTAAAATAAATCTGGTAGTGACTCTATCATGATATTGAATACAGTTTCCGCGTGATCTTAATTCTAAATGGAGTCTATTTGTTTGGCGCAATCTCAAAAGCAAACAGATAAATGGATAATAAAATGCCCCGCACGTGCTTATCACATGGTAAAGTATAAATCCGCGAGTGAAGAATTCCTTTGCTGCACTTTGAAACAGGCATCTACGCTGTGCATCATATGAGCTATATCCGGTATAATAATGTCAGAGACTTGGGTTGAGAGCTCTCACCTAGCGAGTAGTTTCAAAGAGTACAAATTCATAGTAGGCAAGAAAAAAGCTATGCTTCAGCATGCCAAATCCAAAGACGCATCCAGATCAGCAGATCGGGTACTGAGATGGCAGAGTAAATGGATATCGTTATCGGTAGAATGACACGTAAAGATTGGACATCGTACCCGTATTCCCTTCCAGTAAATCTGAAAAGAACATAAGCCTTGAATAATTCGGGTCGATTTCCGCTGGTGTTCACCTAGGGGTAGCAAGTCACATGCACAAAATAGTGAGGCATTCATTACCGCAATATCCTACATAAGAGATCGAAGTGCAAGATCATTACTGTCCATCGCTCTCGTTAAAGCAGCTCAATTTGCACTTCTGTTTGGCTATCTGCACTCAACATATCGTCTTCGCCCATTTTCAAGTAAACTTCGCGTGTTGGACCAGCAATCACCTCGCCCGCAGTTTCCAGCCATGAGAACAGCACCTTGTACGCCTCAGCAATTTTGTTATTCGGTCCAGTAAAGGTCACAGAGACGACGCGAGGCACTTCATACATCGTATGCACTGTCATTGGACCGATCTCCAAGGGAAGCGGTGTATCTTGCCTGAGCGGAATGCATACTTCGACATCAATCGGTGAACCGGTTTGGCCCCTGCTGTAATGAACTGCGAATCTGGGCCCAGCTGGCACTGCTTCGTCGCCGCAGGATTCCCACAGCGTATTGATTGTATCCCACAACACTCTCTGGTCTTGAAGCGCTAAGACGCTTTTGCGCAGACCGAGCACCCGCGTGGAAGAGATCTTCTTGACCACGACATCGCTTGTATCACCAATTGAGCTCATGAGATCTTTTCGCGACTGGTCATGAGACAAAATGCTGGAAGGAATGATAATCGAAATCTACAAATAAAATAAGCAACTAATCATCAACAGAGGGCTCTGAAGTTGCTTTAGCGCCTTTATATGGCTGAATGTTTGGTGATAGACCTGCTAGAGTTGACAAATGAAAAGAGCACTACTCAAAGCACCAACATGCTTAGCAGTCTTCTTCACCTGAATCTTCCTCATACAAGCGTTCGTCTGGATCATCGTCGTCCCACTACGCACCATCTGAGTCGTGAATTTCGTGCTATTGTACATCATCTATCATCTCCTTGTACTTGGCTTTGCATTCAGCCAAAAACGCATCTACGCAAATGTATGTGCCAACGAGTTAGAGCTCAGAAAGGCTTATATAGTTATTGCACAAAACTACACCAAAGAGCCCGGAATTGAAGCTATAGCCCACGTGGATGCGAATAAATTGAAAATAATCTACATAATACCTGATCCATTTGGCGCCATTGACGGTCAAGCATTATTTACAATAAAACTTCCTTGCAGTGCAAGCTGGTCACGTGGACGTAGCTGCGCTACTCCTCGGGCATGGAGCCAATGTAGAAACACGAAATGTGGATCAATAAATGCCATCGATAAACGCGGCGTTAAATGGTTGTGATGCCGTTGTTCGGCTGTTGATTAATCATGGAGCCGATGTCAACGCAGTAGAGCAAGTCCAATTTCCGCCGTTGATGTGTGCTGATACCAGGGGATATAACGCTATTGCTCATTAACCGAGGAGATGATATGCGCTGGCTCGGCAAGAAGCATCTCAACGCTTCAAGCAACTGATCTGCCAAGCTCATCGTTTCATGGCTAAATATGCAGACAGTGACTCGGCTTGTTCAAAGTCAGGCATTTATCGATATATCATGCGAATTCAACCGTCGCCTGGACGCACTCATGCTCCAGCTCAATATACGTTTTCATGACGAGAATTCGGCGTTCACGATTGGAATCAAGTATGGGAAGAAGATGTGGACATTGCGAAATTACTTTTGAGGGTGTCATACAAAAACAAAAGTCGAATGGGCCGAATATAAACTGTTCTTGACCCTGAGTCAGCTTTGTTAGCGGATCCAGAAGCGCAACAACACAAGTATAACCCGAGTTATAAGCTCGTTAGTGCATTTGAGAGCACTGGAAACATGTATTTGGTAAACAGAGAGTCCATAGTCTCCAATTTGTCATTGACTCACGCGCTTCTAGGGCGGGTATGTTGGCAAAAGAAGCAAGATGCTATGACATAATATGTGATTTTATGACCAGATCAGTGTACAAGTGGCAGCTGAAGCGACGCCGCACGCACAGCCACGAGCTGTTGATTGATTTGCGGTTGACTTGCGTAGTGCAGTTCACGATCTTGACGTTTATGGTGAAGGCGTTCTGGTCGCCAAAGAGCACAACCATGGCGCAGTGGAACTTGGTTGAGTGGCCCGTCAAGAGCACGCTCATGCTCTAGCACAGCAGCGATTTAACACGTCCATGAACTGGCGTGTCGTATGCGGTCTTGCAGTTGAACGTACGGTCATTCAATGAGTTCAAATGTCCATCCAAAGAACCCAATGAGAAGTAGCTCTACGCACCAAGAGCCAGTGGCCATGGCGCCATGGCCCAGCACGATCACATCACAGGCGTTGCACAAGCGGTGATCACCGACCAGGACACCCGTGGTGATGGCCCACATGATGTCGATTTATGAATGATGGTCACTCAAGTCACAGGAACCTGAACATTTGTGATCCACATATGTCCCTACAATGTGCAGCCCCCCAGCTCAACCGCCAGGCGCTGCGCATCGCCAGACACAAGGAACAGGCGCAGAATCTTCTCGCCCTGAAGGAAACGTCCGGGTCTCAGCTACTTGCGCATATGCATATGCATTCGATGCGAACACATAGAGCCAAGCAAAGATCGAAGGCTATGGTTTATTGTATCCATCATCTACGCATGCGAGACGCGCGCAACGGTAGCGCCCATGATGCGCTCCAGCATTTTTAGATCACGCCTTCCCTTGCGCAGCAGGTGTTCAATGTACGTGAAGTTCATTCGGTCCACCGAGGTGCCTTAGAAATTGTTGGTTAGTCCAAGGCGGCCAGCAGGTCATTGTGGAGACGTAGACGTACGTCCTCGTGAAAGTGCTCACGCAGAAAGGCGTAGGCTGTGTTGCGCCATAGGAGAGGGCTCGGCGTTCCATCAAGTTGCAATGGCGTAATGGATGAATCACTTCATAAGGCCTCGCACTATATCAGCACCGATGTCCAAGCCTACGCTCCCAGGTTCAAACTAACTTCACGCCTACCATAGAGGATCGATCCTATGGCATTCATCGTGGCAACCACAGACGAAATCCTGCCTTTCAAACTTGATACAAAGTGCGCGTATCATTTGTCACGATTGCGTATACCGAAAATCCAACGACTTCAACCCACAACCAAGCCGGCAACCTACGCCTTGAACAAGCCTGAACCAATAAAACCTCAAAACCCCGATTCATATTTTTGTTGGTACCTTTCCGGAGGCTGAAAATCTGAGGATAATTGTGAGCCCAGAATCAGAAACAAGTGGTTTCTGTACATTCGGAAATAAACGAAATCTTTGGGCTCAAATCCAAGCAAATTGATTCGCCAAAATCAACTGGAAATATTTCATGGACAAAGAAATCTTTCAAGCCAAAGGTAAAATACATCGTCCACACCATACAGCATCCCGATAGCGCTCTCGGTGGAATCTTCGTCGTCTGGACATGAGTAGTGAAAACGAGAGTGTCAGCTGGGTGAGTTGCTCACGTCTAGTGCGGTTCCTGGCGCTCGACGACCATCATCCAATTGGACATTTTCCGTTCTGAGGCAAATGTGGGATACATTACCGATTCAGTAAATTTCACCGAGTAATATTGGCCAATTATAGCGGGGTCTCGTTTCGACCAATAGACGTTTAGGAAACGACCCTGACTGAATTTTGGGCCAGATTTTTTCGATTCACTCCTGATTGCGGATGAGGAACGGAAGCGAATTAACCTCATGAATCAGGTTCATGAGGTTTAAATGATTCTGATACGAAGCAGGGAATCGGGTTCACACCTGCTTCGTTCGAGGCGTGGATCAACCACAAGTCAAATTTCGCTCTTAGGCAGACCTGATTCCTGCATGGCGACGAGCAAGGGAAAAGCAGAAGGGAGCGCGTCGTTCCCTTCGGAGCCCGGCCACTTGTATCATTATTGGATGGTTGTGGCAGACCACTCGTTAAGCATTCGAATCGAAAGCCGAGCTTCCAATCAACAATGGTACGATTTACCATGCGTCTTGAATCGATCAAGTGGCATTCATTCACTTCGTGTATGCGATCTTAGGGATTCTGGCGAGCTATCTGCTGCTGATTTGGCGCCCACTGGTGAGTCCATAATAGACGCGTCACTAATCGAGTGCATGGAGGTACGTTGACGTATCTGTTGTTGCCTTTATTGATTCTGATGCATGCTAACCTGCCGTTCTTGTCCAGGTATTCCACGCCTGCCTCTCACAAACGCTTGAGGAATCCAAAGACCAGCATTCGTGTGATATGGTCAAACTCGACCGCAACGTGCTACAACTTCAGATCAAACTGCGTTTGGCGATTCTTCCAGTGCCCAAAGAAGCGATGTATTCGATCAAGTTGCGGCCGATCCAAGTGGATCTGGTTGAGATATTGGCATCCAGACTTTGCGACCGAGCTGAAAGAATTGAAGATTTACAAACAGAAACGTCAGCGATCAGAGAAACGTTGAGCGCGAAGCGATCTACAAGCCCCCGCTTTGATTTTTCAAGGCCTGGAGAAGCTGGTGCTTCACTGTTGATCATGCTGACGAGTCTTTTGGTCATGATTGCAACTTATTTTGTGGAAAAGCGCACTCGCGCGCCGTTGGAAGTTGCAAACTCGAATTATGGTGCAGCATCTGCGTTGAAGCCGATATCAAATGGTGCAGCTGTGATGTGGGCTGCTGATCGTAATGGTTTGTTCAAGTGTAACTGTTCCGATCGGATTCAAATGCTGGAATCAGGGATTTATGTGGTGCACATAAAAATCCCAAGCTCCATTGATCCTGCTGATTTGACGCTGCTGAATGACAACACCCGGGAGCCTGACAGAACCATTCGCAGACACAGTGACCGAAAGAAAAACTTTTTCCGGAAGATCGCTCGGAAGTTGGCCACATCCTCGCATAGAAGCATCTCCATTGTCTACACGCTCAGCGTAGAGCAGAATGATGTTCTTCAGCTGAAATATGAAGGCCGAAAAGCGACTCAAAAGGATATTGTACTCGAGATTTTAAAGCTAAAATAAGGAATGCACCATTTTTCTTACGATAGATTGAATAGTCTATATGATGCGAGATTGGTGAGATTGACTGGGCGTTGTCAAGAGTGATTGATTCCACTCACATGCAAGGAGCAACAAAACTACTTCCGAGTGTGCTCGTGCTTCTATTTTTTAAAGGATCGGCGTTGTACACGACGATATGCAACCAATTTAATATATTGGCGTTCAAGAGATGTTTAAATAGTTAAATCGGCAATCAGTGACACTTCGACAACTGTGCGATCTGCTCGGCCCCGATTTTATAAGCTCGGAGCAGCCTAGACAACCATTCTGATTGTGTTGAAGCGTTCTTCTCTATGATGGCACGTTTGGTTTGTCGTAAAGCCTACAACTGGGTGGCGTGACATATATGTGCTATTGGAGATTATGGTTTGGCGTATGCGATGACGATGACACTGACTCTATTAGCACCAGCTCTCTAGTTCAAGAATCAGCTGCGAGTAATTCTCTCGCTGTGGAACTCTTATAATCAACAGAGAGGTCCAAATGTTTATCGTTTCGTGCAGACGTATTCTTAAAAGAGAGAGTTATGATTGATTATGATAGATTCCAACTGAAATCTGCTCGTAGTTATCATGGCCAAGAAAAACACGCGCAACACTTGAACATCAATTTCTCTGAGCACGCAAAACCGTTTGAAATATATCGTTATCGTTCTCCGTTGATCGATTAGCTCTTGATACAATTAATTATGACTCATCAAATATCAGACAGACAGATCAGACTTGTTTGTCCAGATGGAAGCTGGCCTTGTGCTCGAACAAGAAACAGCTCGCCACTTGACGCCACCTGAAATCACGCATAAACCGCTCAACGATTGTGCGGACTCTGGCTAAAGCATATTTCAGCGTGGAATTCGTGTTGTCATTCAGTCAATGGAAGGTGATGGGATGAACAATACACGGGCCGATAGTTTCCATGACTTCCAGCACAGTCACCATATTGCACTGCTCCGAAGCGATAAAGACGAGATCTAGAGACCGATTCACTGGTGTGCAGCCACCGACTTGAAAAAGAGTCCTTGGCGTGGATTGAAGAAATCTATCGTGTTTCCGTTTACTGTGAATGGTCACGAAACGATCGCTGTGAAGTATATTCGATCAGAGACGATGGGAACACCCCAAGCTGGATATTTTCAAGTTGCGGCGCGAATGAATCTTTAAAGTATCGGTACTGCGCAAGGACTGTTTTTTTTATATTCACATTAGACTAGCTTCTTGACTCTTTGCCTGGTCGTTCTGTCGTCAACATCCGTGACACTGCTGCCCTTTGATGTAATTGCATCTAGTAGATGAGTGCAAGTTTGTGTTTTCCTTTTTGACCACTATTTGATACGTACATGCCTGCAACGTCTTTAAAAAAACTCCTTCCAAAGACCCCAGCGATATTCGAATTCAATCGGCTGAGACACAATCAGATCTTTTCTCCCAGCATCGTTTAGTTCGACTCCAAAATGATCATTCATGTTCTGCTGGATTGAAGTTTAACCAACGAGCTGTGTCCACAACATACAGCAGCCTCCTTTACTTCGCGAGCCGTGTAGCTCCTGAACTATCGCCGCATGGTCCATGATGGCTGGCTGTCGTGCAGCCATTGTGGGCTGTCAATTTTATTAACTGCGTACTTAATATATATATCACTGTGCTATCATCTTCAGCTCACAGTGATTGGCCAAAAAGAAACAAAAATCAGAAGTGTGGGTTGATCTCGAGGGTTGATCCACTTCCAGAGACTCCCTCCAGAGAGGACCACAAATGTGCGAGGGGGACCCTG
>JAADVF010000451.1:0-23511 GCA_023334555.1 Elongisporangium undulatum
CGTACAAAGCCGTCATCATCCACGACATTATTCCCGCAATCAAAGCAAAATGGCCGGCCTCGGGTAAAAAACGAACAATGTGGATCCAACAGGACAATGCCAAGCCACACGTCCCGGTGGACGATCCTGACGTGATTGCCGCCGGAAAGAGTGGCGGGTGGGATATTCGCATGCACAGCCAGCCCGTCAACTCTCCCGATCTTAATGTTCTCGACCTGGGATACTTTCGCTCGCTGCAGTACCAGCGCGACTGCCGCGGAGTCTAAGAGCTCATCGACGTCGTTGGAGAGACGTTCGCGGCGATGAAGAGCAGCACGTTCAACAAGATCTTTTTAACGCTACAAACGTTGATGGAGTAGATTCTCCTCGCGGACGCTGGGAACGCGTTCAAGATCCCACACATGGCCAAGGATTCCCTCGCGAAGCAAGGCTAGCTCCCGGTGGCGTTTCCGTGCAGCCAAGAAGCTTCGGCAAAGGGCGAGAGAAGTTCGTGCGCGAAGAGACGCCAAGGATTGTGGCGGCCGCTGCAGCGGAAGCCGTGGCGAAGAAGGCAGCCGCGGCAGATAAACGGGCAGCATAGACGAAGGAACAGGCACTGGCCAAGAAGAAAAGCCGAGCAGCATCGGGGACAGCTCGGAAGAGGAAGGCAGTCGCTACGGTGGCTTCGAGGGCGGCAGTGACAGTGGCCGCCATCAAGAACGCGTCGGCAGCCAAGGTACTGCAGCAGCCACTATCGCGAAAAACAGTGTTGCCAAGCGGAGCACCAGGAAGCCCTAGATAAATCCCTCTCAAAATAGATACTTCTAAAAATCATTTTTGAACTGCACCAAAAGAAACGTGACAGGAGGCAGAAACAACTGCACCAATAGAAAAAACGAAGTACAATACAAGTAGCACAGGTTTTTAGATATGAAGTATTGATCCGCTATCCAAAGAATCTCAGCCACAGCTTGAAAATGTCTGTGTTACTGAAGTTTTTTTCGTCCCAGTAATGGACGTCGATACATAAAGCGATGGCTCCGATTGGAATACTAGAGCGAATTATAAGGAGTGGGATGGCGGTACCGGCGGCGTTGACAGCAGCAATGACAGTCACGTAGAAATTGGCTTCGGTTGCTGCTCTAGACATTTGTTGATTCACAAACCGCGACAACCTCGCGAGCGACGGGCTTTGGCGTAGAAGCTGTTTCATCCATATTAAAAACACAAAATAGGCCAAGCTTCTTTTCAATGATAACTTTTGCCCGGTTTTGAAGAGAATATGGACAGAGGTTTCTTCTAACGAGTTCCTCACGCGTGCAATACTCTGTGCCATGCCCGTGGAAAGCAAGGGATGGCGGCCGAGGAACAGAGAAACCCAACCACTACTGAGTGCCTTATCTGGCTGCAATCGAGTGGGAATCGGAGTTTGACGCAGTACGGCGAGGATGAACTTCGCCTTCTCCACGATCTCGCTTTGCCCAGCGGAAGGCCGACTTCAGGAGGGATGGCGGTCCTCGTCCCTGGTCCGGCAACTTCACTTATCGATAGAGAGCGTAGAGAGATAGGCGACGTTTGAGGTAGCTTAGCCTTCAACTCCCCGACCTTAAGAGCCATAGCTGAAGTAATGTCTTCGTTCTAATGGTGGTGTCGGTTAATGGCGCTGTCTGGCAGAAGTGAATGATGTGAGCGTGCAATTGTGATAAGTCTACAGCTTGGATTTTATCCTGGAAAACCCAGCTTGAGCAAGTTAGCATCGGTGTTGCCAATCGAAAGATGGAACTGATTTAGCTCGATATAATTGGCTGAGACATAAAACCGTGCCAAAATGTTGCATCATGCCAGAATTGGGATTTTACTTTTCTAAGAATCCAGACCAAATTTCACAAATATCGCACAAATACATCGAATACGGCGTTTCACCGTGACGCGGCGGTCTTGCAGGCGTCTCGAGTGTCTCGGCCACTGTAAGCATCGAAGTTTCCGTGCTTTACTGCTGTGGTAGTCGGATCATGGGCCCGACCACTTTGTTCTCCCACCGCATGGACGCGAATAGCATCTCGAGCATCCAGTAGGCGATACCGGCCTTGGACATGCCAGTCAGGGTGCCTCCAATCATTACGTTGGCCTCGCGCTCCTGGTTGCCATGTTCCTGGTACATGAGCCTAGTCAAGCGTATCGCGTCAGGAACACATTACACTGGTAGCTACAGCTTCGACCACATCCACGTACCACATATTAATATCGATCCACTGCTCCTCGGTGGAGGATCTGTCCGGCACTGCTCTCGTGAACTGCGACCGGTCCACGGACTGCAGCAGCGTGGCGTAGCCGTTCTTGATCTTGAGTCTAGAGAACAGGAAGAGCGAGTTGAAGAGCGTGTGCTGTTCCTCGCTCTCGAAGCGTGCGTAGAGCACGACGTTGTTCTCGTCCAACGTCTGCACGCAGCGCATGTTGGTGGTGAGCGACGCCGAGAAGAAGCTCGGGTACTCCTTGGGCGAGCCCATCATGGCCCACGTGCGGATAGATAGCTCGAAGGGCGTGAAGCCGAACACGATCTTCTGCAGACAGATCTTGGCCTCGTGGTCGTCCATCTGCCGCCGGTCGTTCCAGCCGAAGACGGTGCCCTGGGACGTCACGCAGGACCGGTCGCGAAGGAACCGCTGGATGGCGTCGTACGAGCGCGTGGCCAGCTGCGCGCAGTCAGAGATGGTCATGGGCATGTAGCAGAACGGCAGCTCCAGAGCGTTCAGCATCGCATCGTGCTCGGCCTGATTCTTCAGCAACAAACACAAGCGCATGAGAGAGAGCTGGGACAAGAGGACTCCGACCCGGGCTGGCTTACGTTGCTCTCACTGGCGCCGTCGTCAAACAACGTGATGATGCGGTGCTGTAGCCGCTCCCGCTCCTCCACCAGCGCCATGAGCGCCTTCTTCTCCTGCTGCAGCTGGTCCGCCAGCTTGGCCGCCTCGGTGTACATGTGCAGGACCTGGCGATGGCCCCAGGCCAGTTGCCGGGTCTGCGCCTGCACCTGCGCGTGGCGCTCCACGGCCTGCTTGTGCTGATCTTCTAGCGTCTGCACCAGCTCCCGCGCCGCGCTCAGGCGGTCAATCGTGCGGTAGTACCGCTCCTTGACGCGCTTGCGCTGCCGCTCGCGGACCTGCTGGAGGTCCATTGGGACGCCAAGTTGCTCTAAGGTGAGAAATAGAAAGTGGAATTAGCAGCTGCTACGTTTTACGCTAATCCGTAGACAGAATTAGGGTCTCACGTCAGACGGTAGCCATTGTCCGTCCGCAGGGGCTGTCTCATTGCGATTCAGGCCGGCCGGCTGTTTAACATTGGGATCCCCAACGCCATGGTCGTGCGTGCCTTGCTTGGTGTCGCACGCACTATCAGTCTCACTGGCTGGGCAGCAGGGACCGCGGGCCGATCACTTTGTTCTCCCACCGCAGCGCGATGAGGAACATCTCGACCATCCACTGCCTGGCCGCGGCCTCGGACAGGCTCTGCAGCGTGCCTCCGTACACCACGTTCGTACGGTCGTCCTGGTCCGGACATTCCTGGCAGATGATCCTGCGGGATCACCAAGAGACACGCGTGAGTTCGCCAGCTGGACGATCAGCAATCGCCCGATCAATCGCCACGCACCACTGGTTCACTTCCATCCACTGCTCGGCCGCCGCATCCACACGGTTCGCCAGCTCGGGCTGTTCCCGAGCGAGCCGCGAGCGGTCGACCGACTGCATGAGCGTGGCGTAGCCGTCCTGGATCCGGATCCACGAGAGCAGGAAGAGGCTGTGGACCGTGAGGTTCAGCTCGCTGAGCGAGAACTGGCCGTACAGCACCACATTGCTGTCGTTCACGACCTGCATCAGCTGCATCTGGGCGTTCATGGAGCCCGAGTAGAGCTTGGAGAACTCGGCCGGCGACCGCAGGAAGCTCCAGGACCGGAGCGAGAGGTCGAAGGGCGCGTAGCCCACGAGCACCTTCTGGATGGCCATGGTCACCAGCGCGCCCTGGATCCGCCGCCGGTCGCGCCAGCCCAGCATGCTGCAGTTGGTCGAGACGAAGTCGTGGCTCTGCTGGAACTGCTGGATGCTGGCGAAGGCGCGACTAGCGATCTGCGCGCACTCGTCCACCGTCAGCGCCGTGAACGTCACGGCCCATCGGCCTGGCTGGTTCTAGGCAAAGCGAGAGTGAGCTGACGGACAGACACGCTGCAACACGCAGCGGCTGCTTACATCGATGGGTTCTTCGCCCACCAGCGCCAGGATCCGGTGCTGCAGCATCTCCTGCTCGCCCAGCAGCGTCATGAGCGCCATCTTCTCCTGCACCAGCTGATCCGCCAGCGCGGAGGCCTCGACGTAGAGCTGCAGGGCCGGCTCTCGGTCCGGCTGCTGCCTGGCCAGCTGCGTTTGACGGGTCAGCGCCACTTGGTGCTGGTGCGTGAGCTTGGCCACGAGTTCCCGCGCCTCCTTGATGCTGTCCACCGTGCGGTAGTAGCGCCGCTTGACACGCAGCCGCTGCCGCTGGATCGACGCCGCGTCGCCTCGGGCCATCGCGACTGTGCGAGAGCGGTTTGCCATGCAGGCAGGTCGTACCGCAAGATACGTGCAAAGTACGATATGCCATCATGCCATTTAGGACTGCGCTGTGGGCATCAGCGGCCTTGGGCCAATGACCTTGCTCTCCCAGCGCATGGATAGGAACAGCATCTCGTTCAGCCAGGCGTCGGCCCGCAATAGGCCGTCGGTCTGGATCGTGCCGCCCAGAATGACAGTCACGTGGTCTTTGCGGTCTTCGAAGATGTACCTACACGCTCCAGCAGAGCAGTCGTCATGGCTCTGGAGACAGGCCAGCACAGCAGCGAGGGCAACGCACCAGGTGCTGACGTGCATCCAGTTGCCTGGGCGGTCAAACTCCACGGGCGCCTGGCCAGTGATGCGCAGCCGCGCTCGGTCGATGGACTGGAACAGCATGGCGTGGCCGCCGTGGATCTTGATCATGGACGCCAGGTACACGCAGTGCAGCGGGCCGTTGGGTTCGTGGCTGTCAAAGTGGTCGTACAGGATCACGTTGCTCTCGTCGACGGTCTGGACCCTGCGGATGCGGATGTTGAGCCTGGGCGAAAAGAGCTCGGCGAACTGGATCGGGCCTTGGAGCAAGGCCCAGGTCTTGAGCGCCAGATCCAGCGACGTGGCGCCAGGCATCTCCTTCTGCAGAGACAGGTACTGCCGCGCTCCGTTCGTGAGCCGTCTGCTGTGCCAGCCGAAGACCGAGTCCGTGGCCATGGAGCTCATATGCAGGCCCAGAACACGCCGCACGTCTGAGTAGGCAGCCGTGATGATCTCTGCGCAGTCGTGGACGGAGAACGCGTCCACCGCGAAGAACAGCGTGTCGGCCGGCGGCTCCTGTTCGCACTCAGCGAGTCAATCAGTCGGTTGGACGTTGAGCTCAAGTCCACAGAAGACTCCTACCGGAGGCGGCGTTGGGGCTTCCTGGTCCAGCAGCAGAGTCCACAGGCGCTTGACCAGCTTCTCACGCCTGTCGATGTCCCGCTGGAGCTGCTCTCTGACTTTGAGCTGCTGGTCCACTAGATCCGTGGCCTCTGCGTACTGCCGCATGGCCTCGTGGCGACTGTCGGGCGCCAATGATCTCTTCTGCTCCAGCGCATTGCGATGCGTCTGCGCGAGCTGCTCCACGAGCTGTCGCGCCTCGTCCAGACTCTGCAGCGCGCGGTGGTAGCGGCGCTTGACGCGCAATCTCTGGCGCTCCACGGCGCTCGGTCGCTCCATGCTCTGGAAGGCAGGGATGTGTACGTGGGTGCGGACGTCGCATACCGTACTTCCACCTTAGGTTCGAGTGGTCCGTTTCACGCATCAGCTGATGACCTGCGCCAGGAATGAATGCAAGGCAATGTTCTGAGCTTCAACCAGGGAAGCACAGTGACCAAAGTCCATTTGCTATTGACCAGTTCATTGTTCGCTTGGGAGCAGTGGTCTCGGTCCCGTGACCTTGTTCTCCCACCGCATGGACAAAAAGATCATCTCGCTCAGCCACAAGTCAGCTTGGATGATCCCGTCGGCCTGTATGGTGCCTCCCAGAATGACGTTCACGTGGTCTGTTTCCCCCTCGCAGTCTTCGAAGATGTACCTGCAACAAAGAGCTCAATCAGCAAGCCACATACCATACTAACGCAGACACTGACGCCTGGCGTACCAGGTGCACACATCCAGCCAGTGCTCTGGGTCGTTGAACTCCGCAGGCGCTTGGCCGGTTATCCGCAGGCGTGATCTGTCTATCGACTGGAACAGCATCACGTGGCCGCTGTCGATCTTCATCATGGACGCCAGATACACACAGTGCAGCGGGCCGTTAGGCTCGCGGCTGTCAAAGTGGTCGTACAGGATCACGTTGCTCTCATCGATTGTCTGGACCCGCCGGATCTGGACGTTGAGCTTGGACGAGAAGAGCTCGGAGAACTGGATCGTCGAGCCCCGCAGCAACGCCCAGGTCTTGAGCGCCAGCTCCAGTGACGTGGTGCCTGCCATCTCCTTTTGCAGCGACAGATGCATGCGATCTCCATCCGTGAGCCGTCGGTTGTGCCAGCCAAAGACCGAGTCCGTGGGTTTGGCGCTCATGTGGGTACTCAGCACGCGCCGCACGTCCGAGTAGACCGGCAGGATGATCTCTGCGCAGTCGTCGACTGAGAACGAGTCCACTGTGAAGAACACTGCGTCGCCTTCATCATCCGGCTCTTTTGGGCATTCCTGGTACCAGCCCACAGCATCAGATTGAGTGCGTACTACTATCCCACAGACGTACGCACCGGAGCCAGAGGCGCCTGGTCGGTCGCGTCTTGCTGTTCGAGAACCAGGTTCCACAGTCGCTGGGTCGACTTGTCACGCAGATCCAGGTCTTGTTGCAGCTGGTCCTTTGCCTTGATCAGTCGGACGACCAGGTCCGTGGCCTCTACGTACAGCCGCATGGTCTCTTGCTGCGCCTCGCTTGGGCTGCCATTGGTCTGGGTCTCAGCCAGCAGCGATCTCTGCCGCTCCAGCGCACTGTGGTGCCTCAGCGTGAGCTGCTGCACTTGTTGCCGCGCCTCTTCCAGGCTCTTGAGCGTGTGGTGGTAGCGCTGCTTGACGCGCTGGCGATGGCGCTCGGCCGCATCCGGCCGCCGCTGCTTGGATTCCGTCATGTGGCGTTCAGCTCTGAGGAAACCTGAGACTTCGTACGTACTGTTACGTGATTGGCTGAAACAAATGAGACCCACCTAAATACCCAGCCAACTGCCCAAACACCCAAACGACATATTGAAATGGGTTTTATTACTTACAGCAAGTTATCCGCTTGTGAGGCAGAAGCGAGGGCCTGCCAGCAGGTTTTCCCACCGCATGGCCATCAGCAGCAGCTCCAGCATCCAGAAGCTCCGGTCCTCGTCCGTCAGGCCGTTGATCGTGCCTCCGGTGGTCACGTGGGTCGCGTTCTCTCGGCCCTCGCAGTCCTGGTACATGGTCCAGAAGTCCGTGTCCAGCCACACGGTAGCGGAATCCCCTGTCGAGTCCAGAGCCTCAATCCCGTGGACTCTGGACGCATCCAGCGGCTGGCAGATCTCCACGAACCCGCCGCCGTCGATCGGGAGCCGCGAGGCCAGGAACACCGAGTGGACGCTGGCGCCCGAGTCCGATCGGGTCAAGCGCTCGTACATCACGATGTGGTCCTGGTCCACGACCTGGAGGCACTCCATGGTGGACGTGAGCACGGACGAGTAGATGCGCGGGTACTCCGTGGTGGACGTCACGAGCTGCCAGGAGCGAGTCGAGAGGTCTGTGGCTGTGTGGCCAGCGATGTCCTTCTGCAGAGAGAAGTTGATGCACAAGCCGCTCACTTGCGTGCTGTCGCTCCATCCAAAGAGACCGTGGCTGGACGTGGCGAAGGCCTGTGTGCGCATGGACCGCTGGATGTTGCTGTAGTAGGCAGCGGCGAGTTCTCTGCAGTCCTGCACAGTGAGAGGCTGGAAGCCCAGACGCGGTCGATCATCCATCGTGCGCCTGACGATGTCGCTTGACTGCGCGGAAGAGGAGAAGAGCTGTTAGATGGGAGCCACAAGCGCTTGAGTATGGAGACGTACGCTGGCGAAGGTGTCCCAGTCGCCCAGGATGTGTGTGACTCGTTGTTGGAACACGTCGCGCTCATTGACCAGCTCCAGGAGCCCCTGGTTCTCTCCCCGCAACTGGTCAGCGAGAGCAATCGCTCCGACGTACTGCTGCAGCGCTGTGCTGGCGGACTCCTGGCATTGCGACAGGATGGCGCGCCGCTGCTTGAGCAGCTGCTTCACAAGCGCGCGGGCCTCGTTGGAGTTCACGAGCGTGCGGTAATAGCGCTGCCGGACGCGCTCGCGATGGTGCTTGCGTCGGTCCTCGGCTGAGCGCATCGCGTGGCTTCTGAATCTGGAAGCGACCATGATATCCAGTCCAAGAACTACTGTACGATACGAATCACCCGTGAGCTGATTAGTCCAGCGGCAGTCTATTGGCTGAAAAGCAGCTCGTCGCTCTGACGGACCAGAGCAGGACGACCCAGTCCGCCCTCGCCTTAGTCACGTCTCACAATTAACCCCTGGAATGAGCAAGAGCTTCACGGGAGCAGAGGCCGAGGGCCAACCATCTTGGTCTCCCAGCGCATCGAGACAAAGGTCATCTCGCTCAGCCAGGAGTCGGCTCGCTGGATTCTATCTGTCTGGATGTTCCCGCCCAATACGACGTTCACTTGCGCATCGCAGTCTTCAAACATGTACCTACAGGATCCACCAGTTGCATCATGATACATGCTCTCCAGTACTACGCAGTAGCAGGTTGACGCACCAGGTGCTGAGATCCATCCAATGCTCTGGGTCGTTGAATTCCTCAGGTGCCAGGCCAGTCAAACGGAGAAGCGCTCTGTCGATGGACTGGAACAGGATCGCATGGCCATTGGCGATCTTCATTAACGACGCCAGATACACGCAGTGCAGCGGTCCGTTCGGCGCGTGACTGTCAAAGTAGTCGTAGAGGATCATGTTGCTATCGCTGATGACCTGTACGCTCTGCATTCGGGTATGCAGCGCCGGAGAGAAGAGCTCGGAGAACTCGATCGATCCTTGGAGCAGCCCCCAGGTCTTCAGCGCCAACTCCAGCGACGTAGTGCCTGTCACCACCTTTTGCAGCGACAAATGCAACCGATCGCCATCCATGAGACGCCTGCTGTGCCAACCGAAGACCGAGTCGGTGGCTTTGCAGCTCATGTGGCGGCTCAGAACGCGTCGTATGTCCGAGTAGACCGGCAGGATGATCTGGACACAGTCATCTTCTGACAACGAGTCCACAGTGAAGAACAGCGAAGCAGGCTCGTCCATTGAAGCTCCTCGACGCTCCTGCAGCCCAATAGATAACATGAGACGGAGTAGCGACTCGTCGTGGACAGCATTTTCGACTCCGCACCTGATCTGTCGAGTCTTCCTGTTCATGTAGCAAGTTCCACAGTCGCTGGGTCGATTTCTGACGCAGCTCGACGTCTTGCTGCAGCTTGTGTTTGGCCTTGATCAGCTCATTCACGCAGCATGTGGCCTCTACATAGCGCTGCAAGGCTTCTTCGTGAGATTCGCTTGGGCTGCTGTTTTGGGTCTCGGCTAACAGCGATCTCTGTCGCTTCAAAGCGCTGCGGTGCCTCAGCGTGAGCTGTGCCACGAGCTGCCGTGACTCTTCCAGGCTCTTGAGCGTCAGGTGATAGCGCCGCTTGACGCGCTGGCGGTGGCGCTCGGCCTCCTCCGGTCTCGATGTCATTGTGCGTGCGTCAGAGTGACCGGCTTCTGGGTGGCACCTGGTCTGAGCAGCTCATCACGCATGTATACTCAAGCCGATTGAACACAGATACCCTCGCTCGCGAGAATCTGGCTCTTTGTCCTCATGGAGCCAATGCAGCGACATCTAATGGTAAGCACGGAGCTCCAAGGCCGCTGTCACGTGCTTGCTCGATTTGGAATTCACGAGATTGGATGCGACGAGATTAGTTGGTCCAGAGCAGAGTTCTCGCTCCGATCACGCGCGTCTCCCACCTCATAGAGGTGAGCAGCAGCTCCAGCATCCACGCGTGGATCATCTCAGGAGACTTTCCTTCTAGCTTTCCACCCAAGATGACGTTCAGTTCGCGTTCCTGGCCCTCGTGCTCTTTAAACAGATAGCTACAGACAGCAAACAAGTGACTACACGGCTCTTCCTGCTGCCGACAGCTCATATATTCCACTCACCAGAGATGCACATCCAGCCATTTGCAGCCTGTGGGCGGTTGGTCTTTGAAGACGAAACGCGACCGGTCCACCGACTGGAACAGCGTGGCGTAGCCGTCGTCAATCTTCACCAGCGAGGCCAGGAAGAGCACCTGGAACGAGCCCTGGCCGCCCACGTCAGCGAAGTGGTCGTAGATCACGATGTTCGTGTCGTTCACGACCTGGACGAGCTGCATGGTGGCGCCCAGCGCGGGCGAGAACAGCTGCGCGAAATCGATCTTGCCCTGCAGCAGCTTCCAGGTCTCGAGCGCCAGCTCCAGAGCCGTAAAGCCCGAAACCAGCTTCTCAAGAGTCATCTCCACGACGTTGCCGTTCATTCGGCGCCGGTCGCACCAGCCCAAGACGCTCGTGTTCATGGACTCGAAGCTCGGGTTCTGCAGGAAGCGCTGGATATTGTCGTAGGACCAGCGAATGATGCCGGCGCAGTCCTCCTCTGTGAGCAGCTGGAACGACACGGGTGGCACTGCGAAGCCCACGAGCTCCGACGTGTCCGTCGCAGCCTGCAAAGCACACGGAAGGGGGGGTTAGACATGGATAGATGCATGGACCAAGCGTAGCCACTGAGGTACACTCACGTCCTCGCGGCATTCGCCCAGCAGCGTCGTCAGTCGGATCTGCAGCCTCTCTCGCTGCTCCAGCAGCTCAGTGAGCTGCTGTTTCTCACTGCGCAGTCGCTCTGTGAGCGCCGATGCCTGGGCGTACTTGTGCAAGGCAAGTTGATGGGGATCGCTCTCTTCTCCCGACTGTTCGCGAGCATGCTGGGCCAGCAGCGTCTGGTGCTGCTGCGTGAGGCTCTGCACCAGCGCTCTGGCCTTACTGATGCTATCTATCGTCCGGTAGTAGCGACGCTTCACGCGCCGCCGCTGGCGCTCCAAGACCTCTTCGGGGTCCATGACGTTGGACAGACGGTGGTCACTGTCTGACACTTTCGGTGTGATTCGGCCAAATAACCCAAAAAACGAAGAAAAGCCCAAAAACACACACACACGTTGCAGAGCCCAGTGCTTCATGTGATACGTTCACTCTATTGTTACTTCTAATACTTAATGGGGGACTCTTGCTTCTGCGTTGGCTTGTGAGCGCCCACAGCAATGCAGGACGAGCTCACGATGTCGCGAGGTGAAATATGTCGCCCCAAGGAGGGCGCTGGTCAACACTTAGTGCGCCCGCTGTGGTGCAGCGTGGGGTGGCTGAGACGGCAACGCGAAGTTCCGCCGCTGCCGGTGTGTTCATGAAGTTGTGTCTGGGAGTGCCGATGGCAGCTGGAGGAACGAGTCTGAGAAGATGGCCAATCCTTATTCGCTCCAGAGAAGAGTCCTGGGACTCACGACGCGCGTCTCCCAGCGCATGGACGTGAGCAGCAGCTCCAGCATCCACGACTCGATCCGGCGAGCCGACACCCCTTCCACCTTGCCCCCGAACGTGACGTTGACCACACGCTCCTGGCCTTCGTGCTCTTGGAACAGATAGCTAATCACACAAGCAGATGAGTCCATGATCCACTAGGTCCACAGCCGACTGTTCCACGCACCAGCGATGCAGATCCAGCCACCGGCAGCCTGTCGGCGCCTCGTCCTTGAAAATGAACCGCGACCGGTCCACAGACTGGAACAGCGTGGCGTAGCCCTGGTCGATCTTCACCAGTGACGCCAGATAAAGCACCTGGAATGAGCCCTGATCGCCCACAGTGGCGAAATGGTTGTAGATCACCATGTTGGTGTCGTTGATGACCTGGACGCACTGCATGGTGGGCCCCAGCGCCGGCGAGAAGAGCTTGGTGAACTCGATCTTGCCCTGCAGCAGCTTCCAGGTCTCGAGCGCCAGCTCCAGAGGCGTGAAGCCGTAGATCTGCTTCTGCAGCGTCATCTCCACCACGGCGCCGTTCAATTTGCGGCGGTCGCGCCAGCCGAACACGCCGGAATTCGTGGACGTGAAGATCTGGGTCTGCAGGAAGCGCTGAATGTTGTCGTAGGACCAGCGCACGATCTCGACGCAGTCCTCCTCCGTGAGGTTCATGAATGAGATGGGCGGCACGACGAAGCCCACGAGCTCCGACGTCTCCGTCACGGCCTACAGATCACGCAAGAAAGGATGTGTTGGTATGGTAATCAGCGCTGCCGGCCGCCGGCCGCATGCTCCTGCTTACGTTACTGTGGTATTCGTCCAGCAGGGTCACCAAGCGGACCTGGAGCTTCTCGCGCTCGTCCACGAGCTCCGTCAGGCGCTGCTTCTCTCGGCGCAGCTGGTCCACGAGCGCCGTGGCCTCGATGTACTGCTGCAGCGCGTGATTGCGGCTATCGCGCGGATCGTCTGCCGGCTCGGCCTCGGGTTCGTTCTTGAGCACATGCTGGGCCAGCAGCGCTTGGTGCTGCTGCGTGAGGCTCTGCACCAGCGCGCGGGCCTTGTGGATGCCGTCGATCGTCCGGTAGTAGCGGTGCTTCACGCGCCGCCGCTGGCGCTCCATGAGCTCGTCGTGGTCCATGGGCTCTGATTCGCTAATGACGCCATCACGTCTGTGCGCGATCACAGGCTTGATGACCTAAGCATCAGATCTGGTCGCGCCTCAGGGTTATGAATTAATTGAGCCGGTTAGGAGTAAATAATCACCCAAATACCCGTATCATGGTTTTTTTAAGTCTAAAACCCTATGGGTTTTTCGATGGTATGGTTCGTCTGTAATGTAGCCACCCTGGCTCACTAAATACTGTTTGCTCAAACATCATCATTCGCTGGAGATCAGCACTCTGGGCCCAACGACGCGGTTCTCCCAGCGCAGGCAGACCAACAACTGCTCCAGCAGCCATGCCTTCATGGCCTCCACGCTGGTTCCGCTGAGCTTGCCGCCCACGAGCGCGTGGGTGCGAGTCTCCTCGGCCTCGCTCGCTCGAAACAGATAGCTGCAGCATAATACATACAACAGCACGTTGCGTCAGTTTATACAGCGACATTGTCCCCCCAACGCGGCAGGCCCATACCAGAGATTGACATCCATCCACTGGCCCTCGCACTCGACCGATGTCTGGACCTCGAACTGCTTGCGGTCAAAGGACTGGAACAGCACGGCGTAGCCCCAGTCCACCTTGACGAACGTGCCGAGGAACAGCGCTCGCAGGGCGTTCTTCTGGCCGTCGTTGGCGAAGTTGGTGAGCAGAACCGCGTTGGTGTCGTTGATCACTTGGAGGCAATGCGTGGACGCGCCCAGGGACTCGGAGAAGAGCTCCGTGAGCAGCAACTGGCCTTGCAGCAGCTGCCAGGTCTGCAGACCCAGGTCGAAGGGCGTAAAGCCGTCCAGCTTCTTCTCTAGCGCGATCTTGACCACGCTGCCGGTCATTTCGCGCTTGTCGCGCCACCCAAAGACGCTCGTGTTGGTGGAGACATACGAGTCTCCGTTCAGGAAGCGCTGAATATCCGCAAAGTTCAAGCGCGTGATGTCTTCGCACTCGGCCAGCGTGAGCGGCCGGAACGAGATCAATGGGATGGCCGAGTCCTGGAGGTTCGTCCGCAACTGTCACGTCTGCTGTTAACAAAGTATCCATCGACGACGCGCTATTGAAGAACAGCACTCACTTGGTCTCGTTTGTTCTCGTCCAGGAGCGTCATCAGGCGGTCCTGCAGCTTCTCGCGCTCTTCGATCAGCTCCACAAGCCTCCGCTTCTCCTGGCGCAGCTGGTCCGCCAGCGCTGTCGCCTCGGTGTACCGCCGCAGCGCATGGTCTCTGGCTGGAGATGCCACTGCCGTCTGCTGCTGCTGCTCTATCAGCAGTTGATGCTGGTCCGTGAGTTGCTGTACGATCCCCCGTGAGTGACTGAGGCTGTGGATGGTGTGATAGTAGCGCTGCTTGACGCGCTTCCGCTGTCGCTCCCGTAGCTCGGCCTGGTTCATTGGGGTCAGTTTGTGAATTGATTGAGGCGATGACGTGATTTTGATCAGAGGTCCAAGGCTGAACTGCGCTTGTACAAGAAGACCCAAGCACAGGCGGCCCTGGTCAGCTGTAGGGCCAGGCTTGGAGGGCTGTAACGTTAGCCACTATGGTGGTCATGATCTGTTCATTGGGATTTGCTCCACACGAGAGCCCAGGGGACCAACGGCCCATCGCAACCTGATCCGGAGCTGCTCCATCAGCCACGCTTTCACGCGAACCCCTGCATGTCCCCTGATGAGTGTGGGGGTCTTGACTCAGTACTAACTAGAACAGAACTTGACCGGTGAGCTTCACAGTGGACTGATTCAGTGTTCCACTTCATACATCAGCAGCACCACCTTGGTGTCGTTCACCAATTGGAGGCGATTCCGAAGGGAACTTGGCGAACTTGAGCGGGTCCTGCACCAAGCATCACGTCTCGAACGCTTGGTAGAATACGTAAAGCCCATGTTGATCGCGCTGCCAGTCGTATCGCGCTTGTCGTGCCACTCGAAAAATCTGGCGTCGGTGGATACGTCTCGAGTCTGGCCTCATGAAGCACTGGATCTCTTTGCACTTGGCCACAGCTGGGCCCTCTTGCTTGTTGGGCTGCATCTGTGTGCTGTCAGCCAACGAAGGAAACCACGTAGTCAGGTCAGACGACTGGAGCTACCAACTTGCTCGCGAGTGTTCTCATCCCAGCAGCGCCAGCAATCGATTCTGCAGCCTCTGGCGCTACCGCTGGCGCTCTTCCGCGCTCATGGGTCTCCCTCAAACTGGTGCAGCTCATTTGCATGACTATCTCCAGGTGTCGATGATCGCAGGAGAACGCAATCCTTCTCACTCGCTCCAAACGAGAGCACGGAGGCCCACGACACGATTCTCCCAGCGCAGACAGATCAGCAGCAGCTCCAACATCCACGTGCGCATGACTTGAGCGCTCGTGCCGGCCATTTTGCCTCCGATGTGGGCGTGGGTCGTCCTGCTCTCCATGAACTCGATCGATCGGAAGAGGTAGCTGAGGAGACCCATGGATCAGCCATGCGCCAAGCAACACAAGACACGATCAACATCGGCGTGGACACTCACCTGATGTGGATGTCTATCCACTGGCCCTCGCTCTCGACGGCGGTCCTGACCTCGAACTGCCCGAGATCGAGCGACTGGAATAGCACGGCGTAGCCATAATCGATCTCGATGAGCGTTGCGAGGTAGACCGCGCGCAGCGAGCTATTGCCGTCCACGCTAGCGAAGTGGTTGAGCATGACCACGTTGGTGTCGTTGACCACCTGCAGGCAGCGGATCGTGACCCCGAGCGCTGGTGAGAAGAGGTCTGCGAGGTCTGGCTTGCCCTGCAGCAGCCGCCACGTTCCAAGAGCCAAGTCGAAGGGCGTGAAGCCGTCCAGCGTCTTCCCCAGTGCCATCCGGATCACACCATCGGCCATCTCGCGCCTGTCGCGCCACCCGAGTACGCTGGCGTTTGTGGACACGTACGAGTCCCTGGCCATGAATTCCTGGATCTCGGCGAACGTGGAGCGCGTGATCTCTTCACACTCGGCCACAGTCAACGGCCGGAACGAGATGGTGGGGACAGCAGCGCTGTCTTGCCCGTCGGTCTTGGCCTTAAGCCGACATCGCCACAGTAAGCAACTAATAGAAATACATCACCCAGAAGAGGAGCAGGACTTACATTCTCTCGGCTGTTCTCGTCCAGCAGCGTCTTGAGGCGGTCCTGCAGCTTCTCGCGCGCTTTGACCAGCTCCATGAGCCTCTGCTTCTCCAAACGCAGCCGGTCCGCCAGCGCTGTTGCGTCCGTGTACCGTTGCAGCGCTTGATCTCTGGCATCGCTGTGATCGGCGTTCCCTGCGGTTGTCGGCTGCTGCAACAGCAACTTGTGATGGTCTGAGAGCTGCTGCGCCAGCTGTCGCGAGTGGCTGAGGCTGTGCAGCGTGTCGTAATAGCGGCGCTTCACGCGCTTCCGCTGGCGCTCGCGTAGCTCTTCCTGGTTCATCCGCCTTCGCTGGCAGATCGGAGACTGTGACATTAGGCCACGGTTTAGCCACGGGGGCCTGTCTGCTCGGACAATCTTTTGACGCGTGGTGGCGGTCAGGAGCAGGACATTGAAGACTCCACGATGAGCTCACCCTCCCACAGACGAATGCCCGCGGCCCAACGGCCTGACTCTCGCACTGCAAACAAGTAAGCAACGGCGGCAGCTCATGGGTGCCTCGCCGGTCTTGATGCCGACGCCTTGTTGCCTTAAACTGAAGATAATAGCTGCAGCACGCAGGAGTAAGTGCGAACTTCAAGAAATCAGTTCACACGCCTCATACCGGCGATCCAGCCATTGCTCATGGCACTCGGCGCTGGTCTTGACCTCAAGCTGCGCGCGGTGGAAAAGAACGGGCGTAGCGCTAGTCCACTTGAAGCGCATCGACACCGGCGATTTCGGTGAGCCGGACCAGGTTGGTGCTCGCAGACACGACATCTTGGCTCGTCAGGGCATAGAAGAAGTTGGCATTATCAAGCGCTGCGTCTTGAGCGCCAGGTCGAAGGGCGACAAGCCGCCTCGAGTCTTGAATCTCGTGTATGATCCACCACGCTGCGGCTCGTTGTGGCATACAAATCCTTGACGAAACAGCTCGGAAGCTCAGCATTGGTGGCGCTCATGTGGCTCGGGTGTTGTGCAAGCCGACTCCTGCCACAGCTTGTCTGGCCTCCGTGTACCTCTGGAGCGCATAGATGAGTCCGCGAGCTTCCGGTGAGACCGTGAAGGGTCTGATAGCGTAGCGGTGCTTCCGGTTTCTGCTGTGATGTTGTCGGCACTGCTGCTGGGTTTCTGTTCCGGGCAAAGGTCCAGCAACTAAGAGTGGCCCTGCTTGCTCGACAGCTGTGATCCACGGCCCGGGACAGGCGCATCGACTCAACAAGTGCGAGGGAGCAGTAGCCATTGTGGATCACGACTCTTGGTTGGCTGTATTCACGACTGGCTTTCTTCGCTAAGAACAAGAGCCCGAGGGCCCACGACGTGGTTCTCCCAGCGCATACAGATCAGCAGCAGCTCCAGCATCCAGGCCTTCACGATCTGCTCGTTGGTCCCGGCCAGCTTACCGCCAATCAGGACGTGGGTCCTGCCTTCATCCGTCGTACTCGCTCGGAAGAGATAGCTGGTCCATCAAGTAGTTAGCTTGCAGACACACGACGCTGCTCTCAGATACGTGCACGCACCACAGATGGACGTCCAGCCACAGGTCTTCGCACTCGACGCTGGTCTTGACCTCGAACTGCGTGCGATCGATCGACTGGAACAGCACGGCGTAGCCCCACTCCACCTTAACCAGCGTCACGAGGTAAAGCATTCGGAAGGCGCCGTCGGCGCGGTTGAAGTTGTTGAGCAGCACCACATTGGAGTCGTTCACCACCTGCAGCCGCTCAAGCGAGGCGCCCATGGCGGACGAGAACAAGTGCACAAACTCGAGCTCGCCTTGCAGCAGCCGCCAGGTCCTGAGCCCCAAGTCCAGCGGCGAGAAACCGTCCACGACCTTCTCCAGCGCCATTTGGATCGTGCTGCCCTTCATCTCGCGCTTGTCGCACCACCCGAGCACGCTGGCGTTGGTGGACACGTACGAGTCCAGCGTCAGAAAGCGCTGGATGTTGGCAAACGTGGAGCGCGTGATCTCTTCGCATTCGGCCACAGTGAGCGGCCGGAACGAGATCGCTGCTGGACGGGACGACGACTGCGCTAGACACTGCTTTGCGGCCGTCAGTCGAGGCATGAGTAAGCCGGCTATTAACAATGCATGAAACCACTCACGTGATCGCGCTGGTACTCGTCCACCAGAGTCGCGAGCCGGTGCTGCTGCTTCTCACGCTCATCGATCAGTGCCTGGAGTATCTGCTTCTCCTGACGCAGCTGATCCGCCAATCCCACGGCCTCGGTGTAGCGGCGCAGACCAGATCGCATGGCGGCATCGTTGCCCTGAGGCAGCACCGCTACCTGCTGCTCCAACAGAGCGCAGTGCTGTTCTGTGAGCTGCTGCACCAGCTCTCTCGAGCGGCTGAGCCCACGGATCGTCTCGTGGTAGCGGTGCTTGACGCGCCTGCGCTGGCGGTCGCGCAGCTCGTCCTGGTTCATCCGCCCGCGTCTGCTGATCTGAGATGCGCAGATGGGGGTTTGCAACGGAGGGCGATCAGAGCAATTGCCAATCATACGGTTTCTAAAAATAAAGAGTCTATAGGCACCGTAAACCGTTCCCCTTCGAGCCGTAACTCTACACCCCCGCAGTTGCGGTACTGTCCAGTGCTGATATCCCACGTCTGCCATTGTCCACCTTTGAGTCACCAGAGACGAGAGTCCGAGGACCCACGACGCGGTTCTCCCACCGCAGACAGATCAGCAGCAGCTCCAGCATCCACGCCTGCATGACGTTCTTGCTGACGCCGGTCATTTTGCCGCCAATGATCGCGCGGGTCCTGCCGTCCTCCGTCTCACTCGCCCGGAAGAGATAGCTGGGCATGAGAGAGAGACGATCAGTTGATCAGCATTGAGGTGCGCACTTCACGGCAGTGAACGCACCACATGTGGATGTCCAGCCACTGGTCTTCGCACTCGACGCTGGTCTTGACGTCGAACTTGGCGCGATCGAACGACTGGAACAGCACTGCGTAGCCCCAGTCCACTCGGACCAGCGTGGCCAGGTAGAGTGCGCGGAATGCTCCGTTGCCATCCACGCTGGCCAAGTTGTTGACCAGCACCACGTTGGTGTCGTTGATCACTTGGTGGCACTGGATCGTGGCTCCCATGGACGGAGAGAACAGCTTGGCGTACTCAAACTCGCCCTGCAGCAGGCTCCAGGTCCTCAGCGCCAGGTCCAAGGGCGAGAAGCCGTCCAGCACCTTCTCCAGCGTCATCCGGATCACTCCATCGGTCATCTCGCGCTTGTCGCGCCATCCGAGCACGCTGGCGTTGGTTGAGATGTACGAGTCCAGCGTCAGGAAGCGCTGGATATTGGCGAAAGTAGAGCGCGTGATCTCTTCGCACTCGGCCACAGTGAGCGGTCGGAACGAGATCGTTGGCCAACACGACCGCGCTTCACTTGACTGTGAGCCCAAGCGCCGTTAGCAATCTATCAATAGCACTGACATGGTATAACATCCAATGTACCAACCTGATCGCGCTTGCTCTCGTCTACGAGAGTCGTGAGCCGGTCCTGCAGCCTCGCGCGCTCGTCAACCAGTTCCGCGAGTCTTTGCTTCTCCTGCCGCAGCTGACCGGCCAAGGCCGTGGCCTCTGTATACTTCCGGAGCGCATGCTGCCTACCGTCGCTGTGTTCGCTCGCGGTCGTCTGGTGCTGCTGCTGCAGTAGAAGCCGGTGGTACTGGTCTGTGAGCTGCTGCACCAGCTCTCGTGACCGGTTGAGGCTGTGGATAGCATGATAGTAGCGATGCTTCACGCGCTTGCGCTGGCGGTCACGCAGTTCCTCTTGGTCCATTTGCTCGTTATGCTCTGCTGATTGCGCAGTGCTGCGATTGGGGGTTGTCGGAGGCGAGGACGAGCACAATCCCAGCCGTGACATAAAGGCGGTACACTCCAGCTGGTAGACTGGGTGGGCACGTCACAAACTTTCCAATGCATCAGCTTTGCACCAGAGTTCGAGGACTCACGACCCGGTCCTCCCACCGCAGACAGATCAGCAACAGCTCCAGCGTCCACGCTCTCGTGATCTCCTCGCTGATGGCGGCCATTCAGCCACCCACGACAGCGTGGGTCTTGCTCTCCTCATTCTCATTCGCTCGGAAGAGATAGCTGGGCCAGAGAGAGACGACCAACGACGTTATTAGCATTGAGGCCTCCAGTTCATAGCAGTCCAAGGCGCCACTCACCACTGCACCACTGATGAACGTTCAGCCACTGGTCTTCAGTAGACTCGGCGCTGGTCTCAACGTTGAACTTGGTGCGATCGAGCGACTGGGACAGCACTGCGTAGCCCCAGTCGATCTTGACCAGACTCAGCAGGAACAGCGAGCGGACCAGTCCGTTCCGGCCGACGGTCGCAAAATCGATTCGGCCACCGTGAGCGGCCGGAGCGGGACCCCTGGACTGGGTGCCTGCACATCACTGGACTTTGATCCTGGAGGCCGAACCATCCTATCAAAAGCACGCTCGATGCAATACACTGGGCCACTTACATGCTTGCGCTGCCGGTCGCGCAGTTGCTCTCGATCCATTAGTGCTTGGTGTTGAACCGGAGATTGGTCTGAAGCGATTCTGGTTGGATGAGAACCAGCACAATCTCTGCCCACAGCTTTTATAGAACCGGTGTAGCGCTATAACATAAGCGGCTCGTCACGAGTATTCACATGTTAATCCGCGGCTCACAGACCAGCACCGACGGCTGTTAGAGTAGCAGACGACCGTGACTAGCAGGCATGGATGTCAGGCGCTCTGGGCTGTAGCGGTACAAAGAGGCCATAGCCCTGGCAGATCAACAGCGTCTCTTTTCCAGATGTCATCTTCATGATACACCGAGCCTTCACAGCCTACGGCGCATACCGAAGCCTCGTCAGTGATCGGCTATAGACCTCAAATTGTATGCATTGTCACCCTTCTACTGTACTCTCCAGGGGGGTGATTGGAAGTCCTCTAAACGGCGCTATGCTCAGTAGAATGACCAACGTTCAAGTTCCACAACCCGGCTCCCACAGCTGGCTTGTGCTTCGTTCAGGTGCAAGCGCAGTTCACCTCTGGACCTCAATTTGAGGATTGGTAATTCTGCAAAATCGCCTCATCGTCTCAAGCAACCCACAGACTAACAGCGGAGACGAATGCACCAGGACGAGCGGCGCGAGCGACAGCGAAAGCGTGTGAAGCAACGCTACTACCAGACGCTCCATGGCCTCAGCTACTCGCGGAAAATCATGCTCCAGCTCACAGATCGACACCAACGCCTTATACAGCAGCTACATACGGTGGCGTCTTCGGGCCATGCGCTGCGGAGGTACACAGAGGCGACAGCTCTGGTAGATGAGCAGTGGCAGGAAAAGCAGAGGCTCATGGGGCTGATCGCAGAGCGCGATATGCTGCAGGACCGACTGCTGACGCTCGTGAGCGAGAGCAATCTAGACCATGTAAGTGGATCCTTGTTCACGGTTCTGTCCAGTATTGGCTGACAGCTGATGCAGAAGAAACCTGACGAGCAAGAGAGCGCAAGAGCACCAACGATCGCGATTCGGTCGTTGACTGTAGCCGAGTGCGAGGAGATCATGCGCTCAGCATTCGCTGAGATCCGATGCTTTCTGGCGCAGGTCTCGTTCGCTTCCATCAACGCCAGCGTCCTTGGATGGCGCTTCAAGCGCGACATGACTGGTGGCGTGATCAGCATGGTATTCGATAAGGCGCTGGACGGTTTCACGCCTTACGATCTGGCGGTCAGGACGTGGGGCTTGGTGCAGGGCCGACTCGAGCTCTCTGAGCTCTTCTCGAAGTCGCTGGGTGCCTCCATGCGGTGCCTCCAAGAGGTGAACGACACCAACGTGGTGCTGCTGCTCAACTTGGCCAACGGTGGTGACGGCACTGCGCTGCGAGTGCTGTTCCTCGCGACGTTCGTCAAGGTGGACTGGGGCTTCGCCGTGCTGTTCCAGTCAGTCGATCGCGCGCTGTTCGAGGTCCGCAGCAGCGTCGAGTGCGAGGACCAGTGGATCAATGTCCAGATGTGGTGCGTGGAGCGAAGCGCTTGCGTGTTCCTCACACTGCAATGCTGACTGGTTATGTTGCTGCAGCTATCTGTTTCGAGCGAGCGAGGCGAATGGGTTCAAGACCCACGTCCTCATTGGCGGTCAAGTGGCCGGCACGAGTGCCCAGCTCATGAATGCGTGGCTGCTGGAGCAGCTACTGATCGGTTTGCGATGGGAGAACCGTGTCGTAGGTCCTCGTGCTCTCGTGTGGAGCGAATCCTAATGAATGAACAGAGACGGCGCTTGTCTCAACGAAGAAGCTCACCTGAGCAGTACCTGGCAGCAGAATCTCCGACAGCGTGGTGGCTCGTGTCTGAAGCGTGTGCGGTTCGACGAGAACAGGTGGCAATGCTACACACAGAGCGGGCCATCCCAGTCGTCGTCGCACAGGTCCCAAATATTCACATGTTCATCAGATTATCAGCTCCGTTAACTCCAGACCAGAGACCGCGGCCCCATGAGTCGGTCCTCCCATCTCAGGCAGATCAGCAGCAGCTCCATCACCCACGCCGTCATGGCCTCTGGGCTCGTGCCGTTCAGCTTGCCGCCGACGTAGGCCCGGACCTTGGTCTCGTTGGTCTCCGACGCACGCATGATGTGGCTAAGGGGCACATGATCCAGTCAGCAGCAACAACCGCAGGCCATCAGCCACCAGAGAACGACGCACCTCGTGTGGATGTCCATCCACTGGTTCTGGACCGCCGCGTCGATCTTGACCTCGAACTTGGTGCGATCGAACGACTGGAAGAGCACGGCGAAGCCCCCGGGGATCTTGATCAGACTGGCCAGGTAGATCACGCGCACGCAGCCGACCTGGCCCACGGTGCTGAACGTGTTGAGCAGGATCAGGTTGGTGTCGTTGACCTTCTGCAGACACTCGATCGTGGCGCCGATGGACGGAGAGAACAGCTTGGCGTAGTCGCAGTCGCCCTGCATCATGCGCCACGTCTTGAGCGCCAGGTTGAAGGCCGTGAAGCCGTCTAGGTCCTTCTCCAGCGCCATGCGGACCATGCTACCCTCGATCTCGCGCTTGTCTCGCCACCCGAGCACGCTGAGGTTCGTGGTTACGTACGAGTCCCTGCTGAGAAAGCTCTGGAGCTCAGCGTACGTGGCGCTCGTGATCTCCTCGCAGTCGGCTGCAGTGAACGGCCGGAACGAGATCAGTGGAACCACTGAAACAACCGTGTTGGTCGTCACCTGCCAGCCACCACACAGTTTACAGTCAGCTATAGGAAGCCCACAAGCTCCCTCCTCAGCATCGACCTACCAGCTCTCGCTTGTGTTCGTCCAGCAGCGTGATCAGTCGGTCCTGCAGCTTCTCGCGCTCGTCCAGCAGCTCCCGGAGCTTGTGCTTCTCCTGGCGCAGCTCGTCCGCCAACGCCATGGCCTGTGTGTATCTCTGCAGCGCATGGCTGCTGCTGTCGTCTTGGTCTGTGGCTGCTGGCTGCAGCTTCTCCAGCAGCTGCAGGTGTTGGTCCGTGAGCTTCTGCACGAGGTCCCTTGAGCGGTTGAGGCCGTTGAGCGTCTGGTAGTAGCGGTGCTTCACGCGCCGCCGCTGGCGCTCGCGCAG
>JAADVF010000452.1:0-23405 GCA_023334555.1 Elongisporangium undulatum
TCGTCGTCGTCCAAGACGACTGTGTTTGTGAGTTACTCGCCTCTCTGCCTGCTGCTGATAGATAGGCCAGAGCCGAGTCGTGACAGTCTATACAATTCAATGTCTGGTTGTTTGCACTATTCAGACTTGGCTACATCCTATTATAGTCTCTAATTATGGAATTCTAAACTTGATTTGGTTTCTGAGTCGTCCTACTAGTCAAATAGATATCTGATTCCACAACTTCAACTGACAGGGAGGTTCCATGGATTCCTTGGCTATTTAAGAACCTAAGGTGCCCGTCAAGCAGGTGAGCTGCTTGCAAGAGGAAAGAGTGTCAATTCACTGATTAAATGGCTTCGTGGCTCTTAATGCCTTTGGCTCCGAAAGCAAAGGCAGTGCGAGGGCCCAGCACACTCTGGCCAGTCACGCAACTGGATCCCTGTGGACGAACGAGCCAATCGGAGACTAAAACCTGGATCGTTATCAGATTTAGCGCAAGATTAATCCACAAAGTCAAGTATCCGCAACGATTTGCTGTGGGTTAGCGCAAGCGGATGCGTGTCCAGCCCCCTGTAAACCATTGATCTCCCGTCATCTTTTTGCTGCCTGCCGCCAACCATTCGGGATGCCAAGCACGTTCACTCCACAATCAGTCGCTTCCTGCTCAGTCGTCTCGAAGCTCCCGGCACAATCCAATGAAGTTCGCCTCCTCCGTCGCTGCTCTGACAGCCACGATCGCTGCTGTGGCTGCGGACCCGATGACGTATGACCAGTACATGATCGGCTTGTTCGAGGCTCAGCTCGAGAACGCTCAGAGCACGCAAAGCCAGATCATGCCGATGATCATGGGTGGCTACGAAGTGCCCGTGGGAACGCGCACCTCACGAGCGGCGTGCGCAGCTCCCAGACTGGCCAGGACAGCTGTGGTGCCTCGCTGATCTCGCCCACGCACGTCCTGACGGCTGCCCACTGCTACGACCGCATCACGCACGTGTCCATCGGCTCGCACTTTGTCAAGGGCGCCAAGGACGGCGAGCAGATCGCAGTCAAGAATCAGATCCTGCACCCGAACTACAACTCCACGACCAAGCACTGCGACTTCCTCATCCTTGAGCTGGCCACAGCCAGCAAGTACACGCCCGTGGCGCTAGCCAAGGCCGACGACTCGGACGCCGTGGTCGGCAAGACAGCCACAGTGCTCGGCTGGGGCTCGGACTTCCCCAACGGGTGGCAGTCTGACTTCATGCGCGCTGTGGATGTGCCGATTGTGAGCAACACCGACTGCGCTAAGGTCCTTTCAGTGGACGAGACCATGCTCTGCGCTGGCGGGGAGCTCAAGAAGGACTCGTGTCAGTACGACTCGGGTGGTCCTCTTGTCACGGTTGACGCCACTGGCCGAGACGTGCTGGTCGGCGTCGTGAGCTGGGGCCACGGCTGCGGCCAGAAGGGCTACCCTGGCGTCTACGCGCGCGTCTCGAAGGCGGTGGACTGGATCGCGGCCAACGCACCCGGCGTGACCTTCCGATAGAACACCTTCGTGTTAGTAAGACTCCAATTGCAAGCATGGCTGCTGTGTATGTGTGATGTACAGAGAGATCTAAGAATCCAATGAATGTGGATGCGTTAAAGGTCGCTGCATTGTCCATGTGCACGTCCCACGGGCATTCTGGAGAGCTGCTGCAGGATATTTTTAAAAGAGTCTGCATCCGTTTCGTGAGTCGGTCGCTTGGCTCCACCACACGTCGCTCTCTGGATGCCGGAGCGCATGTACAATGGTTGAGGACCGAGCCATTCCTAGCTATGCCGGCTGCCAATGGCTGGTGCTAGTGTTGCTCTCGCAGCTTGTGCTTGTCATCGCGATTGCGGCACCAGTCAATCTGTACGTGGCGACGAATGGTAGCGACGCTAACAGTGGGACCTTGGCGGCGCCGTTCCAGACAATCGACCGTGCGCGACTGGAAGTGCGAGCACTCAAGGCACTCGCGATCAACCAAGGCCGCCCCATCAACGTCTTCCTTCGTGCCGGTCGATACTCGCTTGCTCAAACGCTGGAGTTCACCCCCGAGGACTCCGGATTCTCTGCACAAGCTCCTGTGACGTACCAGGCGTACTGCGATCCTGCCGTTGAAGCGTCAGCGATCTCCGTACTCCAGTTCCCGTACGTAGACAAGGGGAAAACGCCCCCACGGCTACTCTGGAATGGTGTAGGGGACAAGTCTGCGTGGCCTGGACCCGTGGATCCGTTTGCAGAAATGGGCGTCAATTTCACCAACAACTCGCTGCTGGCGGCGCCATTGACGCCCAGAGTGATTGCAGCGACAGACATTGGCAATGTCTGCGTGGACAAGAACGGCCTCGGGCATACCTGCTACGCTGACGGACCTCTCGCGACCTGTGTCTCTGGCTGCATGACCTCATGTGCCAGTCGATTGGATCGTAAAACCTACTCGGACGTCGTTTACGCACAGTTTTCGCACTTGTTTGGCAAGGATCTGCGCAAGGAAGAAGACTGCGTCGAGATCTGTACGCTCTCGTGCCGGAATTGCGAGCGTGTCGAGATCTCCGGAGCCAAACAGATCACCAGCGCCACGTGGAGTCTCTACCAGACGATCACAGCGACTGTGAATGGCGTCCAACAGACGCTCAAGATCTTCCAGACTGATCTGACGGCGCTAGTGCCTGCAGCTGTAGCTGTGACGCCCACTTTCACGTCGCTCTTCTTGAATGGAACGCAACTGCCCAGGGCCGGATTCCCAAACTGCCTTGTCAAACAAGCCAACGACTCGTTCAACCAGAGAGCGTTCAATTGCAGCTATTCGCCAGTCGTCAAGCTGGAGCAACCGGGCCATACACTCACGTACAACAGTACCACATTCTCCTCTCGTGTCTCCAACTGGGCATCCGCTCAAGGCGTGCAGGTCGAAGTGCTGCCGAACGCCTCTCAGCCAGGCAATCTGCTATATTCCATGGCTTCAGTTGACGCCACTCTGAAGCAGATCGTGCTCAGTGCCGGCGGGTCGCAGCTCTCGTACGATCTGTTTGACCACGGCCCGTCCGTCAGCATTGCAAATGTGGCAGCGTTCCGAGTCGAGAACGTTCTGGCCGAATTGGACTCTCCAGGCGAGTGGTTCTTTGATGAAAGCACGCGCCGATTGTATTTGATTCCGCTCACAACGGCGACTATGAGTGTGGCTGCCCTGACCAGTGCCGTAATCGAGATCCCGATCTTGCAGCAAATTGTTCGCGTGTCTGGATCACGCGAGAACACGGTGCTTGAAGCGGCGCACGCGTCTTCCAGCCTTATTGAGACAAATTCAAGCATACTGGCTGCCAACTTGAGCTTCCGCCACCTCACATTCTCCGGCACGCAGCTTCGCTACACTGATCTCTGTACGTTTCTGCTGTGTCAGTTTAAACTCGCTGGACTGACCTTCTAACTCTTTTCTACTGATTCAGATGAGCGCATTCCGTCGTCTGCATGGTCCATGACCCGCATCGCGGCCTTCTTCATAGAGACAGTGGCCAACATCCTGATCCAACACTGCACGTTTGAAAAGATCGGAGGAAACGCGCTCATGATCTCTGGTGAAAGCGATAACGTGACCATTGTCAACAACAACGTGTCGTTTCTGGGCTCCAACGGCATCTCCGTACTCGCGCGCAGAGGATTCCGGCGGAACTCATTCCAGACCCCAGTGCTCAATCACTTGCTCTACTCTCGAAATGCGAACATATCATTCAATCAGGTGCACCACTTTGGTCAGCAAGTTGCTCATTCCGCTGCGATTATGGTTGTCGGAGCCCGCCAAACCAGTATCCACGGCAATCTGATTTACGCATTCCCTACAGCCAATGTGACCTCGAAGGCACCGGCTGGTTCGCCGTACTATATCGAGAATGCACGAGGCGCTACGTACGAGACTGCGGCACCGCTGATCCGTCCGATCACAGTCCAGCCGATTGCGACCACGCTAGCGCAGAACCTCTCGCTTCAGTACGTTGTCTCAGTGCCGGTACTGGGCTTCGACGTGCCGATTGTAGCGAAGCTTGTCGGTGCACCGGAATGCGCCACCGGCACCGGTCGCGTTGAGTCATTATATGGGGAGCAACTGCCATACACGTACACCAAATGCTCTGGCTGCTGCTCGGTGCACAACAACTACGCTCAGATCCGTGTTGCTGGAGCGGGTGCTACGCCATGGGTGTCAGCCACCTCTCGCCAGGTAACGATCAACCCGGGAGACGTACTGGAGCTGGCTGCGACTTCGTCGGCATACTTCAACTCGATCATTGACGTTTACTTGGCCTTCCATATCGTCACACCCAATCGAATAGTGGATCTGCGTGTGAATACCGACCAGACGAGCGTCAAGTGGCAGATCCTCACACGCAAGTGCCAGTACACAGAGCACTTGTACCAGCAGACGTGTGGTGGGCCCTGCACTTCTGGCGGAGCGTGTGGGAATTCCAATATGGCCATTCAGACCAATGGGGTCGCGATGACCTGCAGAGATGGCTTTGAGCCGGACCTGCCGTCTTTGGTGTGTTCGGGCCCTTTCGACCAAAACAAGGATTGTGACGGCAGTGGAATGGCGGCGTCGCATCTGTATTACAATTGCTCAATGCAATGCTTTGCAACGTCATGCACATGATAAGCGTAGAGTTTCAATGGCAAACGCCAGAAAGTTCATTTATGAAACGTTAAATCACGATTTACAGATCGATTGACGTTGACTCTTAAAGCTGATGCTCTCTGGCATGTCCAAAGAACTTGTTTCCAGGTCATGAGGAGCCGCCAAACCGCCGTGCGTCGCTGGACCCACGATGAACCGACAGAGCAGACTACCAGCGTGCCATTTGGGACCAATCAGAAGCAGGCAGCAAATTCGTGGTTGTGAGTGCGCTGAACCACGAATAAACTGCTAAGGGGCATTCCCAGCCGGACGCATAAGGCGAACATGCACACGCCCAAACTCGCTCACCCTATTGGTTAATCAACTCGGACAAAAACAGTCCTTTCTTGAGCCGAGCATTTCGATTTCTACCAATACAAAATCGCAAAGAAATCACCAATCATGCAGCTGAAAATAGATTGTTGTTATTGGTCAAAACAAAAATGGTGTGATCACTGCTCCGTATCTGACATGATAAGCACGTAGTTAAGATATGTACTTCTCCGTTTCACAATAAGAGCACGATACCACTGTTTTTCGCGTTTCATATTAAAAGCACAAATTGTAACTTGGTTTAAGTATACACTGGCTACCTAGAAAACAGAGAGGTTGTGCTAGGCTCTCTCCGAGCAGCGGATCGAAAGGAGAAGTCGTCCCTCCCGCTCAAGCCGTGCTTTGCTCATGTGGTGCGGCTTGAACTCATTGTCCTCAGCGTGGATAATGCATTCGTCCATGGAACACTGGAGAGAGAGGAAGGCTGCGTTCAATGTGCGCGTTGGGACCTCCCAAAATGCGTCCGTCACCGCCTCGATGAGCTCGTCGATTGTGCGCGTGCTCCTCTTCTTTTGTATCGCCTGTATTGAATTAAACAGCCCCAGATCAAGCACGTTGAGATCGGGGCTGTTTGGTGGCTGGCACTTGAGGCGGATCGCATGCCCGCATTGAGCAACGGCGTCGAGGAACGCCGAGTCCTCCAGAGCGATGTGTGCGGGAGAGTTGTCTTGTTGAATGATCAATGGTTCATTGGTGGGCCATCGCTCGTGGAGTGCGGGCAGCAGCTTCGACGTCAACATATTTCGGAACTTGGTTTTGTTGACCGAGACCTTCTTGGTAACAGTCGTCTCAGCAGGACGTCGGGAGGAAGACCGCTACGCTGCGACGCGCTCCACAAAGGCCCATATTCCCACTTTACCGTCGAACACCTACTGTTTCTACTTGTCGTAGCGTGGACGACCGAATGCAGCCAGAAACATCACACGCGTGATGAAGCGTTTGCTGCGCACCTTGCGGGTGGGCGCGAGCTCATGAGGAAACAGCAAAAACCGGCGCTTTGGTTCGGCGACGTAGAAGATTTTCTCGTCTACGTGCACCGCATTGAGCATGTCATCGAGAAGCATGGTGTCCATGTTAACGTGGGACAAACAAAACTGCAGCCGGGCTGTCTTGTTCGCTTCGCTCAGGAGTGGCTTGACGTGGCTCGTGTGTGATCACAGGCTACCGCGCTTCATCTCCCGGAACAGCGTTGCGTGGGCCATCCCGAAAGCAACGGCGGCTGAGCAAAAGGTGATGCGGGCGTTTGCGTCCACACTTCGGAGCCTTTCCAGCGCTCGCACATGACCTTCTCTCCGGCGACCAGACGGATACTTGCGAGAAAAGGTGACGTAGCTGCCGGTGCGTGTCGCCTCTGTCTTCGCCCGCATCCACACTTTGCTGACGGTCGATACGGTGACCTTGCACTCTGCGGCGACAGCAGCAATTGCCCCCACCCACACCCGCTTGAGCCTTCCGTTCTCCGAGGTCTTGAGCAGGTTCATTACGATTTGCTGCCTCTCTTCGCAGGTCAGATTCTTCGTGCGGCGGGTGGTGGTGGCGGCGTCTATGATGTGGCTGGGGTGAGTGGGGCTGGGAAAAATATATTGTGAGCCACCCTCTCGATAGAGCTGTCGTCGGCGTCAAAATTTTCCCGTCGGTCGGACTGTTAATGTATTCATGGCCGCAGATACCGGCCTTTTCGTCTATTGTGAAGCCTTTGCACTTCTTGACTTGGAGAAGAATGTATTTTCCTAACGGAGCGATCGCAAACGTCTTCGGACAGCGAGAACATATCACGGAAGGATGAGGTTTGACAACAGGAATGCGAGGCTGCGTCGCGCGAAAGTACTCCGAGGCTGAGTGTTGTGGCTTAGTCATGGTCGGCTGCGCTGGTTTGACGGCAAAATACGTAGTCACGAGCCTACCCCACTTGGTCTCAGAATCAGACACTGATTTGCCCATCTACTAACCCGGAGAAGGTATTTACCCGTAAGTATGCTCCCCACCCTAGTATTGTCCAACACGCTTAGCATCAGGAAGACTACCAGGAATCGCTCATGTATATATTCACAGCTTGGGTAAAATATCTAAGCGCCGTGGACTTCGAGAACAGACCACTTTCCGCGTGTGTTTTCGCACTTTTAATCGTCTGCGGGTGAATCGAAAAAGACGTCAGGAGAGAATAGAAATTCCGTGCATACGCTATATCGCCGTGTTTTTCTCTCTTGTTTATAGCGGTCAATGCCTGGTCGTCTAGCTTTACCAACGCAAGAAATTGCTGAATCACATGAAGCCTATAACTTGTTAGCCGAGCGTCCCTAATAGTACGTTTCGCCCTCTTGGCGGGCGAGAAAGTTTCATCTGTCGATAGTCCTTCTCTTCTTCCTGTTCTCGCTTTCGTCCGATGAGGCTCCTGTGGGATCTGACAATGTTCTGAAACGACGGAGAGGTGGGTGTTGGTGCTCTGCTGGAGTTACTGAGTAACGGTTATTTAATAGAAAATTTTGTATGGAGATTATCAGGGCATTTCGAAAAATCCAGTAGGTATCTGATTGGCGGAAAATATATGTTATCTCGAATTTCATTCGTCAAAATCTGATAAATAGGCTTACATTGGCTACTTGTTTTGTGTGGGCTATCCGATTGGGCGTATCAAGAGAGATAAAAGCGTGGACTGATGTTGAACGGAAATCATGCAATAATTATCAAAACGACGGCCTCAATTACTTCGGTTTTCCGATAATTCAGCCATTTAGAGGTATGATTTGATTGGCCAAAATGTCCTGCATTGTTTGCCCTCAGCTGGTGGCAGAACAAGTGACTGGTGTAATCGCCAACCCAACTGTCAGAATCCATTCGGTGTCTCTAGTCAGTCTGCCCTGGCTAGCCCCAGCGACTGACTGACTGCTGTCCCAGGCTTGCAAATCAGTCGCATCTGCAGCTTCCCAGCTGTTCTGCCAGATGGCTCAAGCCTTCACTTTGGAACCAGAGAACATCGGCACCGGATGGCGCGAGCTGTAGCGCTAGCGCGCGACGAGCGCCGCACGTTCGAGGCGCGCTGCAATGAGCTGCTGAGCGAGGCCACGGCCGCCATGGACGCGGCTCTGGACGTCGTGGCGGACCAGCCGCAATGGCTGCCCATCCACCAGTCCGAGCAGCTCGCGCTGTACCGAACGTCAGCGCCGGCGGCTGACAACGCGGCCAACCAGAGCGCCATGCTGCGCGTGCTGGGCTCTGGGTACCTCAGCGGCTCTCTGGAGTTCATCATGCGCGGCCTGTACAGCGACCAGAACACGACGCACGTGACCATGCAGACGATCCTGAATCCAACGGCCACTTCGATCGACGGCGCCGTGCTGAACGTGATCGAGCAGCGGGACAGGAACGCGCAGTTCCGGTTCGCAGGCGTCAAATGGACCACGTGGAAGGACGACCACGACTTCTACGACCTGCTGACCTACGAGCGCATGGGCATGACCATTGACCAGCACGGCAAGCTGTTGGCGTACCAGAGTTCGTACGCGATCCCGAGTCATCCGGACTGGCCGCGTGGTCCACGCGTGCTCTGTCGACGGCTCGGGCTGTCCATGTGCGTGCTCTTCCGCTGCGTGAGCGACGATCTAGTCGAGTGCTTCATCATGGGCGAGTACCCGGCCAAGCCGTCGCCCACGCAGCAGCGCATTGTAGATGCGGCCGTCGCGGAGCGCGCGCTGCAGGTGACCCGAGCGCTGTACAGTTGCTCGGCCAGAAAGCTCTCGGTGCTCATGGACAAAGGCCGGATGACGCCTGCAGTCATGAGGTGTGTTACTAACAAGGCATTTGACTGAATCTGATTCATGGGACTGACCGCTCTGGGACTCACAGGAAGACGTGCCACTTTTGTCCAGCCAGAGAGCGGCTTCAGATCTGCGCTGTCTGTCGTAGAGTACGCTGCTGCTGTGTCTTTAAATCAGTCGCAAGCGGCGGTGCTCAGGAGCTCACCTCTGTTTTTTGCGCCTTGTAGGGTGTGTGCCGCGACTGCCGCAAGACCAGGACGATCTTCCGTCTCAATGTCAACACGCGGCTGCCGGAAGAGGACGTGTTTTGCGTGCGCTGCCTGCAAAAGGCGCGGCTGCCAGAGATTGGGCCGACTCCGCTCATGAAAGCCAGGGCCATGCAAAACCGTGTGGTGCACCGAGAGCGGCCACGAGAACAGCGCGTTGCTTCAGCTGAGCGGTATACTGCAGCCCACGATTTCAATTATGACGAGCTGCTTGCCAACCACGAGCGAGCGAGCTCGTACGATGGCCCGTTCAGCATCCAGCGGGCCTCTTCTTCACCAGCAGCTCGTGCTCCGGTCAGAGCCCGTGGCAATGAACGAGCAATACCAAACCAAAGATCGATGGAGCCGGCTCTAAGCAAGGTTTCAACTGAAGAGCCTCAAGAAGATCCGTTGCTGATGGCCAACCGACGCAGCGCACTGGTTCAGCAGCAGTTCCAGTCGTTTTTGGAGCGGCAGAAAGTGGTGGACAGGTACAAGAACGAGCGATCGACCGTAATTAGCAGCCCAACCACGAACCAAGAGCCCCAAGACCCGCTCCAGAATGACAACAATAGACGCAGTGCCAAGGTTCAGGAAGAGTTTGAATTGTATGTGGATCGACGAAAGGCCAAGAACGAGCGTCAAACGCCCCAGCCGGCCGTATTTAAAGTGGAAGAGGAGCCCGAAGACCCGTGTCTGATTGCCCATAGACGAAGTGCGGTGGTGAAAAAGCAACTGGAGCCCTTTTACGATCGACGCCAGACGCTGATTGATCCAGACGACGAACGATCGACAGAGCTCATCGATAGCTACGACGAAGAACTCGATGATCCGTTCCTGGTGGCCAACAGACGAAGTGCGTTCGTGCAGCAGGAGTTTGAATCCTATGTGGAGCGGCGCAACGCGAGTGAAGCTCAACACCAGTCCAAGCAAGTCCGATTCCACGTTCCTCGCAGCAGCGCTCCGGTGCTGCCGTCTCAAATGCAGATGCAGGAACGGTTCTCTCAACCATTCGAGCGGCCACCAGTGGCCGGTAGAATGGCGGTGGCGGCAACATTGAATCGTAGCCACAGCTGTCAAATAAAGGAAGTCGACATAGATCAACCGCGAGCGCTATCGGCCACTCCAATGCCGCGATCGAATCAGTTCGAGCGGAGGAGGAATACCCCGCCTCTTCCCAAGAAAGTATCGTGGACGGAGGAATAAAATGCTGCCTTCAAAAGAACTGACGTTTGCAGCGAGTCGAATCTGCTAAATGGCTTAATCGCTAGGCCAACCAACGCTTCTATCACAACAAGATCGGTCCTGGTTTTGAAGTATGGAGTGATCCATCAATTGAAAACCATTTGTACTGCTATAAAGCCACGATCACATATCAGGAATCCGATCCTTTGCCCCTTCAGCTGGCTCGCCGGGTTCAGTTTCGGTAAGCTGGTGATAACGAAGGGACCGCCACAAAAGATCGGAGTTCATGGTGACAAACGCGGTACTGGATTCATCATTTTCCCCGGTATTCCAGTAAACACCACCGCTCTTTCTTCTCCAAACTGCCGTATGGTCCGCTCATCAGTTCTTTCTCCCTGTTGTTGCCGCCATGGCCGGCGATGAAGCGCTTGGCTCCTCTACTGGTTCACTTGACAGCTCTATTTCCAACGATTCTGAAGTCATCTTGAATCGGACGTGGACATCCGATCGTACCCGGTCGACCTACGCGACAATGCGTCAGACGCCAAAACGTCCTTGCCATTCAACGCCATGATCAATGGACTGCCGTCCTTGATGTAGCAGGCATTGGTCGCTTTGGAGCCCACAGCACAGCGCTGCCAGGCGTAGACTGGGGTCTGGGGTCTGCAACCAGTCGTCCGCTGCGACGTACGACATGGTGGTCTTGATCAAATCAATCGCACTCGTGAAGCTGTCGCCCTAGTTCCAGCTGAGCGCCGTGGCCGATTCCCCAAGCCCAAAGTTGTTGCTATCGACCTCCGGTAGCGCCACAGGCGTCTTGGAGCTGGGCCGGAGCAGCAGAAGATCGTTCTCATGAGTCTGGGTGCGGCGTGAGCTTAAAAACTCATCTATACTGGTGCCGTCACTGAAAAAATGGAGCCGATGGACGCCCACTACTGCTTCCAGGAATACGCCTAGGAGTGGAGACTCAGCACGCACAGATCGGACGTGAGCACGCAGAACGGAGCCAACAGCACGCCGGCGCAGTAGTTGGTGGGCATTGTGTACAACAACTTTGGTTGTGGCAAGACGAACGTGCCAGCGCAGGTCTCGCGCGTCTCCAAGGTGCGCGCCTGGATCAAGACCGTCGCGGGCGTCTAGACTGTTGATAGTGGCGGCTTAAGGCTCAAATATACAAACCACTTTTATTGCAATCATCAACATGCAGCTGCCCATGACGCAGAGGGAGATCGAATCAACGTGCGGTGAATGCGGAACCGCATCCGGCTGAACCGCGGCTGGCGACACAGATCGTCGTCTGAAGAAGCAACCGTCGTTGCTGTGTGGACGGACCGCTGTTGGCCAAAGGATCGTCGTTTGGCGTCCAAGGAACTCGAAAGCCGCTCGAACAGACCCCATCCAGACCAACACGGCGTCTTCTCCTGCTTTGCAACTGCTTCATCCTTGGCTTTGCTGGATTGACAGCGTTTGGCAGCAAACCAATGGCTGTGGCTCTGAGTATCATGCGCTGGTTTCAAACGGAGTTCTGGACGCCATAACGCGGTGCCTTCAGTGACGTCCGAGAGCGATTTCGGTGGAGCAAACTCCTGGAAAGCCACGCCATTGTCAGTCAATACCCGCGGAATGCAAGGCGCTTTAGGTAACTTACCGAGAAGCGTGGCCATCGTCCAAGACTGAAAAGGGGCGCCATGAATCTGGTCATGAAGAAGGTGCGCGAGTCCACTGGATTGGCCAGAGCCAAGGACCCGGTGGCCGCAGTGGGCTTGACATGAACCAGCAGCTTGAGATCCGTTTGACTCGAGTTCCAGCTCGAGGTGCGTGGAAGAATCGATCGCAGCGGCTGGGCATTCTGTTGTCGCAGTCCTGTTCGTCAGTGAATTGCCATGTTGCAAGCAGGACAGCGACACAACGTACCGAGTGAAGCGAGTGGTTCCGCAACAGGATCCTCTCCAGCTCCTTAGACATCTCCAGCTGCTCCCGAAGCGCCTGCTTCAGATTGGCATTCTCCTGCTCCGCGAATGCGCGCGCCTGGAGCTGGAGCTTGGCTAGCGTCTGCCAAACTGAGCCACCAGTGGAGCCGTTTCCATCCGGCCTCGCATTATCAAGCGCCCATGGCAAAGCGCTCATGTCCAAGGCGCTTGATTTTGTTGTTGCGTCCTGGCCGTTTGCGTTGCGCGCATTTCGCTGGCTTCGTAAGAAGCGCAGCTCATACTGCATTTCAGCCACGCGGCTGCGAAGCGACGCCAGCTCCAGCTTCTGCCGCTGCCGATACGGCAACCGGCGCGTGTTCTCAGAGTCGCTCCGCTGTTGCGCTCGTCGAATGGTTGTCGCAGTTGTAGCAGCAGTTGCGGTGTCTGCGCCTGCGATCGCGACGTTGTCGTCGTCCTCCTCCTGGCCGCTGGACTGCTCGCCAAGAGCGACAGACAGAGGCTCATCGCTGCCAACAAACTGCACGTCAAAGTCCTCCAGATGGTCGCCGAGCCACGCCAGCGACGTCTCGGCATCGCCCTCGGGCAGCAGACCCAGCAGCTCGTCGTCCATTGCGGTGTGTTGGTGATTGGGATTTGGAGTCTCCAGCCCCACGATGTTCTCGCAATCAGAATGAGAATGCATGTCGGTCTACCAACATTCCATGGGCCTGAGGGAAAGACGGTTGCTCTGGGCACTTCACGTTTGACACGCAAGTTGTTGGGTGCGACCATCCTCCAGTGGCGACGCAACCGGCTACTTATACTGTGTGTATTGCATCTCTGTTCAGTGAGTTGCGACGACAGAACGAAGAACGGAAGCTGAAGCCACTGGCTCCGTGTGGCCCTCACAGTGACGGCCCAGGGACGAATCTACGAACGAATGCAGAGCGTGGTCCGAGAGTTTACCCACGCGCAGCACTTGGTACGGATCCACGCAGTGGGCTTTCCCACCGGCGACGCCCGAAGTGGCTGCGAGCAGCTGCTGCTCCAGATAGAAACAGGCCCGGAAGAGCGTGCGCGAGCGGAACGACGACGGCAGGCGCTCGAACACGCCCCACCAGCCCCGGTGGCGAGTTCGCTGCTGGTCGTGGGCAGCGGCTTCCGCGGAATTGCGAGGCTCGGCGGCGTAGACAAAGCGTTCGCGTCGCTCGATGTCCGATCTTGGATGCCATTGTTGTCGCCAATCGGAGGATCTTGCGCTTGGATATCCCTTGCTGTACAGGAGTCCGTGGTGGGACGTGGGCTGTGGAACGGACTCGGGACGCTCATCAGTCTGTCCACCGCGTCGACGGAAGGGAACAAACAGGAGCTGGACGCCCAGGCTGATCATGTTTGGCATGAGCTCGTCATCTGAGGCGTCCAAGAGATCCGTGAATAGGTCAGTATCCAGGTTGCTGCTGCTGTCTTCATCGAGGGAGGACCAGTCACTGGTCGAAATGGGAGTCCTCTGGTCAAAGTCAGCCTCTTCTTCCCTTGGAAGGTACGACTGAGTCACAGGATCGGGTCGGATTTGCAGAAGAGAGCTCTGCACGTTGTTGACCAATCGCAACTGCCGCTTCAAGTCCTGCTTAAGCACTTGGTTCTCGCGCTCCGCGAGCTCACGCGCCTGGTACTCTCTTCTGGCCACGGTTTTCCAGCTTGATGCGTCAAGACTCATGTCCACGTCTTCGCTGTGCAGCGGCTCTGGCATTAGCGGTGCAAAGCCAATCGTGGGAGCTAGACCGCTTTCTACTGATTCGCTTGTGCTGAATCTGTCGCGACTGGTCTGCAGAAAGCGCAGCTCGTACTCCAACGTAGACACTTGGCCGCGCAAAGACTCGATTTCCTGCTTTTGCCGTTGACGATAGGACCCACGAGGCGCTCGTGGCGGCTGGCCGCAGCTGTCAACCTGCTGCTGCTGATCTCGTCGAGTGCTTGGAATGCCGTACACCCGATTGCCATGCTTCATGGTTGCAATCGCGCTCAGCGTAGCTGCCGTCACCTCCGCGTAGCTTTCGGTGCAGTCAGCCATCTCGCAATCGGCTGCTCCTTCGCACGTTTCGTCATCAAGGTGAAGCGGTTGGTCTTCATTCATCCAGACCAGCTCTGTCGTGGCGCCTTCTTGTTCTTCTTCGTCCATCAATAGCTGCAGTAGCTTGCTGCTCTCGTCCATGTTGGTGCGTGCGGTGCTGATCAATTTGTGACGTCGGAAGACAAATTGGTCGAACCTGAATGACGGTAAATTACCGTCATTCCGACTATTACACACAGCCGGTCAAAGAGAGTGCTGGATTAGTGAAGCCACGTCTGGCTTCTACGAAATGCGGATACAGTATGCAGTCAACAATACACTACAGCCGATTCGTACCGCTGTCTCCAAACGGCCAGCGCAAGTGCCAATTACTGCAGTGGTCGACAGTTTTGACTCTGCTCCACCAAGATATTCTGGATGGTGTTGTACGTAATGGTGAGCGCCATGTCGAGTCTGGGCAGGATCCTGTACGAGATCTTGGTGAAATAATCCTGCTGGTCAATGTGAAGAGCGTCACTTTCGTTGGGATCCGTGAGATCTGAACGGGGCTCGACGTAAAAGCACATGCGAAGAATCGTGGTCGGCCCAGCCGCAGCAGACGGTGGCGGCTGCCGCTCCAGCTGGAGCCAGCCTCGCTGTTGCAATCGCGCTCCGGTGTCTTTCAGTCTCAAATGAGACTCCCAGACAAATGAGATGCGACCGCTTCCGGCGTGCACGAATCTCCTCATGACACGGTGCACCAGCGCCTCGCCCTCATCGGTGCGCATGACTACGACGTCATTATCATCGGCGAGCTCCTGAGAATCACATATTAGACCCTTGACAGCCGAATCATTGAGACAACAGTGGGTTTTCTTACCGAAAACTGCTGCCATTCGATTCCAGTGCAACGCAAAACGGGCGATTCGAGGCATCGCCAGGTCACATTCGCGGTCTCCTCCAAGTCGAATGGAAGGATCTTGACATCCAGCATCTCAATCGCCAAGGCCGGGAGACGATCTGCAGGCTCAATCGTCGGCGATATTTTCAGCCGCGCATCTCGGAATTCTGAGGCCATGCGATCCAATCCATTGGCCTTGAAGACAGCGCCCAGATTGCCTGCGGAAGCGTTCACATGACCCAGCAACTCGTGGAACAAGCGCACATCTTCGCTCTGAAATGACGAGACGGTGATCCAGTCGGAGTTCCATGGACCCGCAGGTCTTGTGCTCGCAATGAAATGGTCACGAGAGATCTTGCGTGGAGGGCATCGCTTGGGAATCTGAATGTACAAAACCATTAGTCGCATGTAAAGGAAGTCAGTCCAAAGCATCGTACGTACCGATCGTACCGACTCGTGCTGGAGCAGCACTCGCTCCAGGCTCTTGGCCATGTGGATCCGCTCTTGTAGCGTCTGCCGCAGCATCCTGTTCTCTTGTTCAGCTGATTCCCGCGCCTGAAACTGCTGCTTGGCAATCGGGCGCCATCCTGATCCGCTTGTCGGCGTGAGGGGTGATGCTATTTGCATTGAACTGGCGTTTGATGCTGCTTTGGTTGACGCCCCTGACTGCAGAAACCTCAGTTCACGCTCCAATTCAGCCACGTGAGTTCGCAGCATTTGGATATCCTGCTTCTGGCGCTGACGGTGCGATGGGCGATGCCCTGCACCTTGGATCACTGCTCTCGTATTGCTTGTTCGATTGTTAGGTCGGAGGAAGACGCGCAGGTCGTCGCTGCTGCTGCTGCTGCTGGAGCCATGCTTCTCTTGCTGCGAATCGAAGCTTACGAAGAGGCTGTCGTCAACGGATATAGTTGCGTCGTCGTCCTCTGCGTCAAGCAGCGGGATCCCAAAGAGATCGAGATCTAGTTCTTCGTTCCCAATCCACAGCAGCGACGCAGGGGCTTCCGGCCGGTCGACCGCTTCCTCCATTTGTCCAGTCGGGCTGTTCTCTTTGAGCTCCGTGGACCTTCATTCGTGGCAACCAGGATTCCGTAATCTTCTACTCTGTGATTGGCTCTTTTTAGCGTAGGTAACGTCCTAAGTCACGGCAGTGCTCGATGGGCTTGGCTCTCCTCTATCAGCTGGGTGTGGACCGTGTTGAACGTAGTGCTGATTGCCAATTCAAAGTTGGGCAGGATCCGGTCGGCGATCTTGGCGAAATGCGCTCGCTGCTCACTGCGGAGCGTGTCGGTCTCGTTGAAATCCGAGCGCGGGTCGACGTACATGCTCGAGCGCACGAGCGTGGCTGGTCCTGTCGCGGTTGTCTGCCGCTCGAACTGGACCCAGCCCCGCTGCCGAACTCTGGTCCCGCTGTCTTTCAGTCGCATATGAGACTCCCATACAAACGAGATGCGGCCGCTCCCGGGATCCACGAATCTCTTCATGACGCGGTGCAACAGGATCTCGGGTTCGTCCGAGCGCATGGCCACGACGTCTTCGCTTGCGACCAGCCCCTGGAACGCCATACATCAACACATGATTAGATCTCACATGCCGCAAAGCAGCACGATGCAACATACTTCCTCACCGTGTATTTCTGCCATGGGATACCGGATGTGCGCGATATGGGGACGCGCTTAGAGGACACGCACCGCCAGACCACACGTGCGGTTTCCTCCAGATCGAACGGAAGGATCTTCACATCCAGCATCTCAATGGCCATGCCTGGTAGACCAGTCGTGAGCTCAACGGCCGGCGATAGTTTCAACCGCGCATCGCAGAATTCCGAGGTCATGAGGTCCAAGCCATTGGCCTTGAACACAGCGTCCAGATCGCCTGCAGAATCCTCCACATGGGCCAGCAGCTCGTGGAACACGCGTACATCCGAGTCGTGGAAGGTGTTGACGGTGATCCAGTTGGAGTCCCATGGACCGGGCATGGCGCGCGCCGCAGTAAAGTGATTGCGAGGGATCTTGCGAGGGTAATAAGGCTTGGGATTCTAGACGCACAACAGCCAGTGAGCTCATACACGGTGGTATACAATATCCTATAGATGTAGCCCACCGATCGTATCATCTCGTGCTGGAGCAGCACTCGCTCCAGACTCTTGGCCATGCCGATCCGCTCTTGCAGCGTCTGCCGCAGCCTCCTGTTCTCTTCCTCAGCCGATTCCCGCACCTGGAACTGCTGCTTGGCGACTAACTGCCAGCTAGGTCCGCTGGGGATTGATGCCGATTCTGCGGTCGATGCGCTTGTTTCCTGCTTGACTCTGGGGCCGGCTGACTGGAGAAACCGCAATTCGTGCTGCAGCTCGGCCACGTGAGCACGCAGCGTCTGGATGTCCTGCTTCTGGCGCTGCCGGTGTGTCGCGCGTCCAGTAGGCGCTTTGGCTGCAGCCTTGGTGCTCATGCTGCTGTTCATAGGCTTCTTGAATCGGAGCACGACGCGCAGGTCGTCGCTGCTACTGGAGCCGTCCTCCTTCTCTGTCTGCGAATCGATGCTTGTCGAAGGGCTAGCGCTGTATGGTGCGGCGTCTTCGTCCTCTGCGTCAAGTAGCGGGATCCCGAAGAGGTCCAGGTCCAGCACTTCATTCTCCAGCCAGAGCAGCGCTGCTGGGTCCTCCGACAGCGGCAGCAGGTCGACCACATCCTCCATTTAGCCTGGTGCCTCCTGTTCTGTTTATGAGCATTGGGTGTACCACTCCAATGACCATCATTCACGGCATTTTCGTAATCAATGCTCTGATTGGCTCGTTCAGCGGATGATTACAACATGCGTACTTAAGAGGAAGCAGGACTGTACTTTGTGCCAGAGTCTCATGAATGATGGTAAATGCAGCACCACAACAACAATGGAGGAAGCGGACGACCTGGGGCAGCTCCTGCCGCTGTCTGAGGACCCAGCGCCGCTGCTGTGGCTGGAGAATGATGACCTGGACCTGGATGATCTGATCACATTCCCGTGCGTGGAGGCCACTATCGAAAGCACTGTGGATGCACGAAGCGTCCACGAGACCAACGACCCCACCAACAGCGATTTGCGGGTACTAGTTCGACTGACCGATCGATCACGCCAGCGCGATGCTATCAAAGCACCAGCAGGCCGCGCATCGCATCGGCAGCGCCAGAAGCAGGACATCCAGACGCTGCGCGCTCACGTGGCCGAGCTGCAGCATGAACTGCGGTTTCTTCAATCCGGGTTGTCAGCTCCAGGGCCATCGAACGCCGGCGCCTCGTCGCTATCAACACCAATGCTCGTGCCGAGCGGTGGATCTAGCTGGCGATTGATCGCCAAGACGCAGTTCCAGGCGCGTGAATTAGCCGAGCAGGAGAACAGGAGGCTGCGGCAGACGCTGCAAGAGCGGATCCGTATGGCCAAGAGCCTGGAACGAATGCTGCTGCAGCACGAGATGATACGATCAGTACGTTTCCCGTGCTTGGTCACTGAATTCATGTACTGATGCGTTGTATGTAGAATCCATCCCACAGAAGACCCCGTGCTCGCAATACTACGTCACAAGCAAAGCCTGGTCCATGGGATTCCAGTTGGATCGCTGTCACTTCGCTCCCAGACGTAGATATGCCAGTGTTTCTGGAACTGCTTGCTCGAGTGGACGATTCCGCAGGCGATCTGGACGCTGTGTTCAAGTCCAACGGTCTGGATCGCATCACCACAGAGTTCCTAGATGCACGGTTGAAGATACTACCGACTCCTAGCGATTCGATGGAGCTTCCTGCCATGGCCATTGAGATGATGGACGTGAAGATCCTCCCATTCGATCTGGTGGAAACAGTTAGCGCAGCTTGGCGATGCTTGACGTCCAAACGTGTGGGGGCGAGCGCTCCAATGAAGCAATGGCAGCACATTGCGGTAAGAATCGCATAAGTGTCTGGTACGTACGTCACACGAAGCTCACAATGGAAGTGTTTGTGACTATGAAGGGGCTGGCTGGCCGCACAAACGTTATGGTCATGCGTTTGAACGAAACGGACAGGCTCTGGCGCCGCGTGATGAAGAAGATCGTCTGTCCTGAGAGCAACCGCTCTGCTTTTGTATGGGAGACTCAAATGCTCATCAAAGAAAGCGGCGTTCTCGTGCGCCAGCGAGGATGGCTCCAGTTTGAGCCACTGATAACGGCATCCGATCCACCACAAACAATTGCTCGATCCTGCAGATACAGCGAGCCGCAATTGGATAAGGAAGGCGCCAGCGATGCCGAACGGATCCGGGCTCGGGAGTATTTCTCAAACGTGGCCGATACTATTCTATCAAAATACGAGAAGGCGGTCACGCTGACCTATCAAGCTGTCGAAAACATTTTGGTCGAAGAAAGTCGACATGGCGCAGAGACGACAGTCTAATTTCTATGCAATACCACACAAAATTGATGCGTTCGAACAAAAACACTGGAGTTGTTTATCATTATTCTGTACGCAAATGATCCCTCAATGCGTTTGATATCAGCAGGTCGAGCGTGGACTGCAATTCTGTCTGTGCAAGCGAAGAATGGCGCATTTTCTTTGGCGTGCTTTCGAATAAAGCCGACATAAGACATCTTTTTATTTTGCAACAAACAAGAAGATGTGCGCACGAAGCCAGATCGACAGACTTTAAAATGTATCACCTTACAAGCAAGATACAGAGACGAGATTCGATCAAACCCTGCTACGCACTTGCCTGTTGGATGTCTTCACGCCTTTTGGGGTTCCTCTACTGAATAAAGCCTGTTTGTTCATTTCTCGCTTGCGTTTGCATGATGGATTCGCGTTTCGGAAAGGGCATCAATGGGAACACTTGAACTGTAGATGATGTTCATCATGAAGAAGCACAAGCGCTAAATGGATAACCGGATCTGAGTCGAACGCTGTCTTCACTAGAAATCGGAGCGGACACTTCAACAATCCTGTGAACGCGGACGACACCAGATAATCAAAGAATGTTGCATTTGCTTGCACAGATGGTTACGACGATGGTGGCCAGGAAGGCGTCATACGTCTGGTTATCGTTGCCTACTCGTGTCATGTATTTTCTTGAGTTATCAGGCCGCACAAACGAAGGATCAGTTAGCTAGGCTACTTACGCATCTTCGTCATCCAACAAGGATCGTATCCCCCCTAGGCCTCTTCTGGCATAAACGTCGTGCTGCTGCTATCGTACAACTGCCCGATTCCTCGTCTTTCCCAACTCGTTTAATTTCCCGTTTGCCAGATTAAAATCTGATTATCAGACGGGTGTTATCCATGAAAAGATGGGCTCACTTGCCACGTTCCAGCTCTCCCAAGCGTCATGTTCTTGACAGTAAGGCCAAGCCTGCAAGCGATGAGCTTCGCCAGCTATCACCACGACTGTAAATCTTCCCTAGAGAGATCGCCCATTGTTCCAACGACTTCGCTCCTGTCTATTGAGTTCATTCCGAGTTTTGCGCCTTCAAGCCCACCTTCCAACCAGCCCCCGTCCCCAAGTATGAAGCTCTTCGCCGCTGTCCTCGCCGCCGTCGGCTTGCTCGCTGGCTCCGTCACCGCCGATCCGATCACGTACGACGAGTACCTGGCCGGTCTTGCTCTTGCTGATGCCACGGCCCAGGCCAACCACATCACGCCCCTGATTCTCGGAGGCACGGAAGTGCCCGTGGGCTATCGCAACTACACCAGCGGTCTCCGATCCACGGCGGCTGGCACGGACTTCTGCGGCGGCACTCTGATCACGCCCAAGCACGTTCTCACGGCGGCCCACTGCTACGGCTCCATCAAGTACGTGTCCGTCGGCACGCACTACCTGAGCGGCACGACCGACGGCGAGCAGATCGCTGTGTCCAAGCAAACGCGTCACCCGAGCTACGCAAGCTCCACGAACTCGTATGACTTCCTCGTCCTGGAGCTGGCGACAGCTAGCAAGTTCACGCCCGTGGCCATCGCTAAGGCCGACGACTCGGATATCGTCGTGGGCAACAGCGCGACGGTGCTCGGCTGGGGCACGACCACCGAGAGCGGCTCGCAGTCCAAGGTACTGCTGTCTGTGGACGTGCCTCTGCTTAGCAACACGGATTGCGCCAAGACACTCAGCGTGGACACCACCATGGTCTGTGCTGGCGGCCAGTTGAGCAAGGACTCGTGCCAGGGCGACTCGGGCGGTCCGCTTGTTGTCATCAACTCGGCCAGCAGCGATGTGCTCGTGGGCGTCGTGAGCTGGGGCTACGGCTGTGGCCGTCTGGGCTACCCGGGCGTCTACTCGCGTGTGTCGTCGGTCAACGCCTGGATCGCGGCCACTGCGCCTGGCGTGACCTTCCGTTAACCATCCTCCTCCCAGATTCTCTCTCTCTCTGGCTTGGCTCAGAACTGTCAACCTTCTAGCCGCTGCATTTTGTCCGAATTTTGAACCCAAAGTAATCGATGTTGAATGCGTTCTTCCTCCTCCTAATCTAAGGCTCTTCACTCTGCTGTTATCCCTGGATAACGAAGCCCTGTGGTGTGTGGCGTTTGTTCGTGATATCCCAGAGACCCCACTGATGCGAATGCATTGGAATTGCATACAAACGCGACGGCTGGCTCTGAACTTTCAACTCCATATGCGGCGGGAAGCGTTGGATATGAGCAGCATAACGTGCGCCATGTTCATTGTTCCCGCAGTGATGTGGTCATCAAGATGGATAACTTGGCTCATCATACTACTCCTGTGGTTGGGTCGCACTCATCGCAGCTGATGAAGATCTCGGGACCAGTTTGGAGGAGCTGCTCTTTCGCCGAATCCCAAGCGGATTGCTGGAATTAAAGATCTAGATAACTAACTGCCTTCGTAATCAGACGCTACGTGACCAGCAGTTGGTAAAGGACCGAAAGAGCAGCATCCTGCGGGAAGATCGGCTCAGATTAAAGGGGCACGGTGGGATTTCTAGCCAGCCACGCCACAAGATCTCGTCTAATACCAGATGGATGGATGACAGCATGAAGCTGTCCTCGAGCAAAGCGCTCATGCTGTGGCCGCAGCTCCGATCAGGCTGGTTTCAGAGACCTCATTCCACCATTTCCTGCCTCCAACGCACATCCTTCCAACTCCCAGCCCAGACCCGAAGCCATGAAGTTCTCCACCGCTTTCGTCGCTGCTACGGCTGCGATCTTCGCCGCTTCCGCCAATGCTGATCCTCTCACGTACGAGGAGTACGCCGCTGGCATCGCTGCCGCCGACTCCGAGGCGCTGATCAACCATATCACGCCTCTGATTCTCGGAGGCACGGAAGTGCCCGTGGGCTATCGCAACTACACCAGTGGCCTGCGCAGCACCAAGGCCGGAACGGACTTTTGCGACGGCTCGCTCATCACGCCAACGCACATCCTCACGGCGGCCCACTGCTACGGCTCCATCAAGTACGTGTCCGTCGGTACGCACTACCTGAGCGGCACGACCGACGGCGAGCAGATCGCGGTCAAGACGCAGACGCGCCACCCGAGCTACGTGAGCTCCACGCACTCGTATGACTTTCTCATCCTGGAGCTCGAGACTGCCAGCAAGTTCACGCCCGTGGCTATCGCCAAGGCCGACGACTCGGACATTGTGGCCGGCAACAGCGCCACGGTGCTCGGCTGGGGCACGACCACCGAGAGCGGCTCGCAGTCCAAGGTGCTGTTGTCGGTGGACGTCCCACTTCTCAACAACACTGACTGCGCCAAGACGCTAAGTGTGGACGAGACCATGGTCTGTGCTGGCGGCCAGCTGAACAAAGACTCGTGCCAAGGCGACTCGGGCGGTCCGCTCGTCACCGTCGATGCCGCTGGCAGCGATGTGCTCGTGGGCGTTGTGAGCTGGGGCTACGGCTGCGGTCGCAAGGGCTACCCGGGCGTCTACTCGCGCGTGTCGTCGGTCAACGCCTGGATCGCGGCCACCGCACCGGGTGTGACGTTCCGCTAATCCATGCCACTGTGCGAAGTAGCCATGTCCATGTGTCGTAATTTTCAAAAAAACTCAATGAATGTCATAACCCCTAATCCGGATATTCGATTTTATGTGGCGCACACTATTTACACAGATGGTCTGGGGATCCAATACTATGTGGCGCACACTACTATGGTAGATCATAAAACTAGGTTTGTACGTTAAAATAGGAAGGTTGCCTTTTGCGTGCGCGCATTCCGACAGGAAAGGTCACTTAAGCCATGGCAGGACGAAGTGACAGCTCTGTGAGCACAGTGTACGCCATCGCGAGTGGCATGCTGTCTGCAACCATTCAGCATAAGGTAAAGCAAAGCCAAGGCTTACTTTGTGGGCATTAAAGTAGTCTGAATGGTGAACGTGCGCGACAGAATCAGCGGCGTCAACAGCAGGCCGACGATAGCAACAA